>PVIU01005001.1:78356-119272 GCA_004026605.1 Ondatra zibethicus
CCCTCCCTCCCTCCCTCCCTCCCTCCCTCCTTCCCATAGCCACTCCACCACTCCCTTGCTGATGAATTGGATCATCTAGTTTGAGGCTTGATGGGGACATGCTACAGTTGGGGACAGTCATCCACCCTGTCTTCAAACCATCCCACGCTCTGTCAGGGGAGGAACACTCTTCAGGCATTTAAAAATCCCAGCCCCAGTGAAGAGACTGGATTTTCTGCTTCCTGATTCCCACCCTTGGTCATTTTCTGTGTCTGTTGCCTCTCTCTCTCTCTCTGTGTGTGTGTGTGTGTGTGTGTGTGTGTGTGTGTGTGTGTGTGTGTGTGTGTGTTCAACTCCCAGTAAATGGCGTTTCTTCTACTGCTGACTCCGCCTGCTGTGTGTTGTTTTGAAGATTGCCCTGCTTCCACCTGATGTACTCAAGAGCCTTCTTGTCCTTTGCTTTTTTATCTGCCAGAGAAAACGGACTTGATAAACTGGCTAGACTGTATCCTCTTTGTGGTTTTTCATCACCTCTCCTGGAGTGTATCAACAGGATCCCCGAGGAGAGTTTGGGCCTGTGAGACAGAGTGGAGGTCCATTGTTACAGGCTTCTGAAGATGGGACCTCTAAGCAGAGACCTTGAGCAGCCTGTGGTCTAGGTTGTCACACTTAGTGTGTTAATAAAGGGACAAAAGGGACAGCCCTCCCGCAGCATCCATTCACTGGCAATACTGCCTCAGTGAGGGATGGGGACCCCTGATTTTGGTTTTGTTTTTTTCTCTGAGAAAATTTGAGGGTTCATAAAATGGTAGGTAACACCACTGCTCTAGTATATAAATGGCAAGTTAGCTCATTTTTTAAGGTTTAACCATTCATTTCTTAGGGTGGACAGCTCATCTTTGATTCCTATCTGTTGTTTAGGGGTTTGTTTTTACTTTTTAGTTTTCTGATGTTCCGTTTGGTTTTGTTTCAGAGAATCTCACTCTGTAGCCAGAGGGCCTAGGGCTCATCATATGTCACCCAGGCTGGCTTTGAAATATTGAGACGTCTTGTCCTGCCTCGGCCTCTTGAATATTGAAGTTACTGCATTACATGTGTACTAGCTTTGTTTTATTGTTTAAAGAAAATTGTCATAAAATTCATGTTTTGGGGGAAAATCTATTTCACTCACAGCTGTTGTCCTGCTGACCTAGGCTGCCAATCTTTGGCATTTGCTTTGAACAGCAGGACTTGTCTTTCATTCTCATGTGCGGCTACTTGATTTTTCTTACTTGTCTCTTGCGTTTTATTCTAGAGGTTTGACTCAAGAATTTGTAGAAAGCAGGAGTTATTCTGCACATCTTTTATGTCACCCCCACATACTGAGAATCTGGCAGCTCTTTCCCAGCCTGTTTTCAGCCCCTCTCTAAGACTTTTTTCTTCTTTTTTTAAATTAAATTTTTTATTTTGCATCCCAACTGCAGTATCTTCCCCACTTCTTCTCCTCCCATTACCTACCTCCCCACCCACTCCTTCTGTTTCTGTTGAGAAAGGAACAGGCCTCCCATGAGTATCAATAAAGCCTGATAGATCAAGTTTCAGTAATACTCAGCACCCCTCCATGTATGAAGGCTGAGCAAGGCAACCCCGTGTGAAGAATAGATTCCTAGAAGCCAGCCAAAGTGTTAGGGACTTCCCCTGCTAACCACTGTTAGGAGTTCCACAAGTAGACCAAGCTACATGACTGTCATATAAATATATGGCCTAGGTAGGTATCCTACAGGCTCCCTGGTTGTCAGTTCATACTCTGTGAGCTCCTATTAGCCCAGGTTAGTTGTTTCTCTGAATTTTCTTGTGATGTCCTTGACCCCTCTGGCTCCTATAATCTTTCTTTTTTCTCTTTAGTGGGATTCCCTGAACTTGGCCTAATGTTCGGTTGTGTGTCTATGCATGTGATTCCATCAGTCACTGTCATGTCACTCTGATGACAGTTGCGGTAGTCATCAGTCTATGAGTAACGCAGAATATCTATAGGCATCATTACATTGACTTTTTTTTTTCTTTCTTCAATCATGTTTGGTTCTCTCCTAGGTCTCTGGACCATCCAGCCTCTGGTCCTAGCACTCCGGGCAGTGCCAGTGGTGGGCCCAGTCTCCTGGCATGGGTTTGAAGCTGGACATGTCATTGGTTACCCATTCCTCCAATCTCCTGGCCACCCTTCACCCTCTCCCCAGCACATCCCATAGGCAGGTCAAGTTTTTCAAGAAACCCTTTATAGCCCCATTTGAGCTCTAGTGCGTAACTCTCCACAACCCAACAGTGCTGGTTTTGTTTTGTTTTGTTTTTTAAGTCAAGGCCTCAGTTTTTAGCTTCAGCTGGTCTGCAACTTGCTTGTTATGTAGTTCAGTAGTGACTTGAGGTTGATCTTAAAGTCACAGTGAATCCTCTTCACTCTGCTTCTTAAGTGCTAGGATTAAAGGTCTGCACTACCATGCCCATTCTGAATCTTTTAAACAAAATTTTTCAAAAGAAATTATAAGGTCAGTATTGCCTACCAAGGGGAAAGCATGCTCAAGTTACTAAAGGAGGACAGTCCCCACCTACATGGCCCCATGGAAGCTGCAGCCTGCCCGTTGCAGAGTCCAGGACAGTTACCTAGGATTGAGGAACAACAGCTGCTGATGAGGTGACTTTCCGTTATTCTACTGTCAGGGTAAAGTATAAACATAAGGACAATTGTTTTCTTTTTTCATTTATTTTTTGTTTCTGGTATATATGCATATTTTGCATGTTTGTATGTGTACATGTATATGATGTGTATGTACATGTTTGCACATGCATGTGAAGACTGTTATGCATCATCCTTGGTGGGTTTTCCACCATATTCATTGAGGTAGGGTCTCTTAGGCAAACTCAGAGCTTCGCTCCCCCGCCACATGTTTGCACACACATGCATACATGTACCCATAAAATTTTCACTAAAATTTTATAAATGAAATAATAAAGAGGTCAGGGAAAGTGAAAAACATCATTGCTGTGAGAAGTTATCAGACAGTATGGCATGAATAAAGAGAGAAGACAGGCAAAAGGAAATACTTGAAGAGATAATAAGTGAAAACTTTCTCACAGGAAAGACAACAAAACACAGATGTAGTAGGATACATGTAAATAAAAGCATATCTGTATACACTGAAGTCAGACAGTTGGAAAATGAAAATAAAATCCCTAAGTCACAAATGCAAATAACAGCAGCAAAAAGATTACATCATGCATGATACAATCTATGACACAGGCCAACTTTTTAAGAACACAAAAGATTGCAAAACATGGTGGTACATGTCTTTAATCCCAGCTCTTGGGATGCTAAAACAGGCAAAGCAGTGAGGTCCTGTCTCAAACACTCCTATATGCATATACACACACTCACATACACACACACACACACACTCTCACACACACACAAGGCTATCAAGCTAGGGGTAGGATAGTTGGTGGAGACATGGCTCAGTGGTTGAGAACAATCTTCCAGAGTGTTCTTCCAGAGGAACCCGGTTCATTTCTAACACTACATGGCAGCTCCCAGCTCTCTGTAACTCCAGTTCCAGGGCATCCAATACTCTCTTCTACCTTCTGCAAGCATTGCACTGTGCACGTGGTGCACTGACATAAATGCAGAGAAAATACATAAAATAAAAATCGAAAAGGAAAAAAAGAATGAATACTTCTAATCTAGTATGCTATGTTTAGGAAATATATTTTTAAATGAAGGTGCAATGAATAACACCAGTTAAACATACCCTACCCCAACTTTTTTAATTAAGTGTAAGTCAATAATTCTCTGATAGCAAGCCAGTAGTACAAAATGTGCTTTCTTAAAATTGTATTTATTATTTATTTAGTGTGGGTTTTGGTGGGCATTACAGTGTGGTTATCGAGGTTGAAGGACATCTTGTGGGAGTTGGCTTTCTCTTTCTACCGTGTAGGTCCCAGAAATCAAACTTACACGGTCATGCTTGCTTGCAAATGCCTTTACCTACTGAGCCATCCTATTGGCCCAAGAAATATTAAATGAAGCTTTTTAAGGAATAGAATTATGGTTCTGTTAAGAATATTTGGTTTTAATAGGGAACAAAAAATATCAGGATATAAAACTATTGATAAATATGAAATATATTTTCCTTTAACATTTTGAAAAGAGATCAGATGATGAGATCATAAGCTAAAATCGACAAAGTGAACATAAGCAAAATCCAACCTCTGGCTTGTGTTTGTATAGCCCATGCACTAAGACTATATTCAATTTTAAATTAATTTCCATTTATTTATTGTGTGTTTATTTATGTATTGTGTGTATGTGTGTGCATGGGACAGCTTGTGTATGTTGAAGTCAGAGCACACCTTCTGGGAATCAGCTTTCTTCTTCCACCATGGGGCTCCTGGGGATCAGCAGTGTTTCCTTCCTTCCTCCCTCCCTCCTTTCCTCCCTTCCCTCTTTACTCTTCCCTCCCTTCTTCCCTCTCTCTTTCTTTTTATCTGTTCAGACTTCTTCCTTTCTTTTCTTCAGAGTTATAAGAAATACCTTCAAGGGGAAAGACTCAAAATGATCAATGAATGTGAAATAGAGACCAAGTGTATTTGCTTTTGGGTACGGGTTGAAAGCAATAATTGTAATTGTCTTAGAGTATTTATAACATATGTCAGAATAAAATTCTGACAGTAATAGTATAATGAAAATAGGGGAGAACTGGAAATTTGCCATGAAATGTATCCAATTGTAGATAAAGAATATAGCAAAAATTTTAAGTATCATAAAAGATTAAGATTGTATCTTTTGAAGTGTAGAACAGTCATTGTGGGTAACACTAAGGCAAAGTATTGTTAATAAGCCAATAAAATAGGTGACTGGAAATTATGGAAAATTATAGGTACAAAAGCAACCAAAAAATAAAACGTAGTAGCTGGAGAAATGCTTCCTGTTTTCCAGTACCTAATTCAGGTGTCTCACAAATGCCTAAAATTCCAGCTACTCATCTTTTGGCTTCCTCGGGCTCTCACTCTTGCATACATAATGTGTAAGAAACAATACATCCTCAAAAATTATCAATAAATGTACAAAGAAGAAACTTTTAAAAATAAAATGAAACTCTAACCATCTTTATTAAAATAAAGCTGTCAGAAGTGGATATTACAAAATTGGGTAGAAAATAAAACCCAGTTTTGGGCTGTATTTAAAATGCCATCCTAAATTCAAGGATATAGCTATATTAAGAATAAAAGGATATAAAACTGTGAACCATAATTAAGAAAATTGAAGCTACTGTATTAGTACTAGGGATACGTCACACAGAACAATATGCCTAGTGAGAAAAGAATAATGTTATCCTATGTAATGTCAACCCCTTTATCAAGGAAAGAGTTTGGGGGTTACAGACATAGGTTATCAGTTCCAGGTAGTTGCTGCTCCCGTAGAAGACTCAAGTTTGGTTCCCAGATCTACCCCTATTAGGCAGCTCACAACATCCCATACCTCTAGTTTTAAGAGATTTGACAACCTCCTCTGGCCTCTAGGGGCACCTGGACATACTTGGTGCAGATACATAAATGCAGGCCCACACACATTCACAGGAGGGGGATGGGGCAGAGTGAAGAAAGGAAGGAAGCAAATAAGTTGAGAAATTTTAAGAATTTAAAGGCAAATATAAACAATACCAGAGCTCCAGAATACATAAAAGAAAATCTAGTAAAACTTAGGAGAACGAACACAAACCCACCAGTGTGGGTGAAGACATTTATATAAGTTTACACAAGGTCATGGAAGATTCAGCCAATTATTACCAGACACCTTGACTCAGTTGCCAATTGCAGAATATGTCTCACAACAGTTTTCAAGTGCGCATGGAATATTCCTTGACGATACATTGTTTTATGAGTTATAAAATTTAGTAAATATAATAGCCCTGGCATGATGCAAATAACATTCACTGACTACAGTAGATTTCAGCTAAGCCTCAGTAACAGGAAGAGGCACAGAACCCGTCCCCATCTTAGAAATTAAAGAGCGTACACCTAACTGTCCCAAGAACAAAGAACTTTGCTTTCCTTCCTTAAAGCCCTTTATTTCTGATGTTCTAAAAATGACACATGTGTGTTTTCATTGTCACGTGTAATTAATAGCAGTCACAGTTGTGAGGCTTTGTCGAGATGAAGTGCATATTGTACTTTTGCTACTCTTGGCTTAGGGGCATGTTCTTTTGGCTCATGTAGGGAATTATCATTTTGGAAAAATATTTCAAATTTGACAATAATTAGTATGAAAAATACACTTGAAGGCTTCTGCCTTATTTTTTAAACAATATACATACACATTTATTTATCTATTCAGTGTGTGTGTGTGTGTGTGTGTGTGTGTGTGTGTGTGTGTGTGTGTAAACTTTGGGAATTAATTCTCTCCTTCTACCTTGGTGGTAACAAGGTAACAAACAAACACCAAGGCATCCTTTCCACCAACCCCTTCTGATTTGTTCCTCAGAAAGTTCTGGAACTGTCTTAAATCTGTCTGTACCTCACGTTGCAGAGGTTGTGCTAAGAGTTGGCAAGTCCTGAGTTATCCAGGTGTGAATTGGTTCTACAGATATGTGGCCTTTCTTGTCTGTCACCATGTCCACTGTCTGCTCTGTGACCAAGAAATACTTTCTAGTATTTTTTGCCCATTTTAACATGCAACATTAGGAAGTAGACACCTGAGTCAGGAAGTAGAACCTTCTATTAAACAAAATAAATCAAAAATGGAAAGGCTGGGGATTTAGCTTGGTGGGTAGAGCGCTGGTCCAGCTCTTCTAAAGTCCTGGTCTGAGTCTCCATGACTAACTGTATAAACCGGCCATGGTTTACACCCTGAATTCATCCCTTGGAAAGAGAAGACAGGTGCATCACAAGCTAAATCTCTTCGTTGTTGGCACAGTAAGTTTGAGGTTAGCCTAGGACACATGAGATTTGTGTCAGAAGGAAACAAAACAATATACAAAATTCTGCTTTAATTTTAAAGAAATTAAAATTTGAGTATATGTTTTGGAAGAATAATGCATATTATGATATCAGGAAGGGGGAAAATTCTTAATATGTCTCTGAATCAGTCTTGAGTAACCTTCATGTTTAGAAATTTATGTTAGGTTTTGGGTGACATCCAGTACTCTCCAATGAAAGAAAATATAAAGCCAGCTGTTGCTGGTAAATGCATTTTGGTTTTTCTTTTTCTTCTGAAGTAACATCTAGAGAAGTTTTTCTCCCAACTTCTAGGTCATCATTTCTTCCTTATTACCAGGAAAAGATACTACAGGATGTTCTCTGTGTACATTATGTGTGTATGTGAAAGAGAGCCCTCAACAAGGGCAGAGAAGTCAGGATACAGGCTCTGGTGTAGTTCTTACTGTGTACCTGGATTGACAAAATTTCTTTGTTAGCTGTTTCACACACCAGGCTGCCTAAGCATGGGAGCTTCCAGAGACTTGCCTGTCTCTTTTCCCATCTCACTGTATGAAAGCTCGTTTAAAGGCACACACTATTGTGTCTGACTTTCCATGTGTTCTGAAGGTCTGATGCTCAGGTTCTGGTTCTTGCACAACAAGTACTTTCCCCATTGATCCATCTTCACAAGTACCTTCTTCTATTTTGAAGTCTACCTACTGAATGGAGAGTTCAGTACCTAGTCTTGGATTTCACTTCCCTGTTTTATGTTAGCTGAATTACGTAGGTCTGCAATGGGAGCCTGTTGCTTAAGATTTATTTTGATAATTTTCTACAGTTAGTAAAAACACTCTTGACAGTTTTGTAAAATTTCTTCAAGTAAGAACTGTTTTGTTTCAGGAAAATAAGAATGGAGTCAAGTGCCTCAAATGAGTCTCTTTGGAGAAAAGGCCATAGAGCTTCTGGCCAACCATGGCTGATTGTCCTTCCAGGCAGGTGTGCGGATAGCACAGGTTGACATAAAGCCTGCTTCTCTCTGCCTTCGGAAAGTTCCTATTCATGAACTTACAGCTATGGTTGTGTTTGTTGTGTGAACATGAGTACTGAGGCTGGGGAGAGAACTCACTCACTGAGTGCTTCCTCATCTTGTGGGGTACTTTTGTGTGGGAAACCACACTGCAACCACCTGAAAGTGGTCTAACTTCAGGGGATCTGGTGCTCCATTTTGTCTTCTGAGAACACATGAGTCGATGTGCACATACTCCTCCTCCTTGCCCACATGCGCCTTCACACACAAATATACATAATGAAAAAGGAAAAAATGTAATTAATCACACCTAGAATTCACTTGAATGCCCATTGTGGTGGTTTGGAAGAAAAGTGCTCCCAAAGGGATTGGCACTATTTGAAGTTGTGGCTTTGTTGGAGTGAGTGTGGCCTTGTTAGAGAAAGTGTGCCTCTGTCCAGGTGAACGTTAAGGTCTTTCATGGTCAACTTCTATCTAGTGTCACTCACAGTTCACTTCCTGTTGCTTATGGATCAAGATGTAGAATTCTCAGTTCCTTCTCCAGCACCATGTCTGCCTACATACCACCATGTCCCACCATGATGATGATGGACTGAACCTCTGAACTGTAAGCTACCCAATTAAATGTTGTTGTTTTTTTTTTAATAAGAGTTTCCATGGTCATGGAGTCTCTTCACAACAATAGGAATCCTAACTAAGACATAAACAAAACAAATCAGTTGGAGGCTGGAGAGATGGCTCTGTGGTTAAGAATGGCTTCTACTCTTGCAGAGAACCAGAGTTCAGTTTCCAGCCCTCATGTCCACAGTTCACAACTGCCTGTAACTCCAGCTCCACTTCCCCTGATGCCCCCCTTTGGCTTATTTGGGTAACTGCAGTCACATGTCCACATTTCTACACAGGCATACATGCACGTTCATAATTAGAAACAATAAAAGTAGGGAGCTAGAGAAATAGCCCTGAGGTAAAGAGCATTTGGTTTTCTTGCAGATGACCAGAATTCCTATCCCTGCACCCACATAGCAGATCACAGCTGTTTAAAATTCCAGTTCCGGGGGATCTAAAACCACTACATGCACATGTGCACTTACATATATGCAGGTTAAACACTCATACACATAAAATGTAAATGAATCTTTAAAACAATAATATTTATAAAGTTTAGTCTAACCCTTAGGTATATAATCACTTACACAGATACACACACACCCTATGTACACTCACAGCCTGTTTTTATTTTCTGTCTTACTAATGGCAGATTAATAGCTAAATATGTTTTAAATTGTTTGCATTTTATTGTTTTAAAATTTGTAGTTCTACTATATGAACATGCATTTTAGATAATAGATTTTTATTGTGAGAAGGACCAAGCCTTTTTTTAATAAAAAAAAAATAAAAGACAGCTATTCTTCGTTTAACCATTCTTTATTTAATCCTCTCACCTGTATTTTGAATAGATGAAAATGGCTTAGGAAAAAGTAAAATTATGGCCCTTAAATTTTTGGGGTCTGGTGCATTTACCAGGTGATGGGTAGACATTTCAGCCTTGTAGGCACATTGCTGGGTGCTATCGTCATGGAGGAAATTCTCACTGCTTTGACTTTCTCAATAAGCTGATTTCAGGCAGGTTACTGAGCCTACCTCAAATTTGACTTCCTTTGGAATGACTCTTAGTACCCTGTCAGGTGGGATGCTGTTGTCCCAAGCTGACTGGTATAGATGGATGATGGATGCCCGGTAATAGGAGAAAGAGAGAAATGACAGTTACAATGATTCCTTCCTCCCTTCTAGCTATACCTCTGCTTGCCTTCCTCCCTTAAGGGCGGGAGCAGCCCCATTCTGGCCTCTGCTGCTAGATTCTTGCCATTAACCGGCCCTCACGGATTTGGTGGGTGCCTCCTTTTCATTAGTATTTGCGGCATGTTCACCAGCTAGATGATTATGTTAGGCAGAGACATCACATCCCTTACATTTCATAGCTCAGTGCAATTTTCATAAACTGCAAGGCAACATCCAAAAAAACATGACTCAGAATTAGAGTTTCAGAAGATTATTATATAGACATTATTTCCCTCAGGTCACGGGCTTTAGTCAAATTTGGAGGAGAATGAAATTGCCAACAGTGAAAAGCAGACAGAAAGGTATGAGTTCATGAGCAGAGAAATAACATTTTCATTTGTTCCTTCCCCATGGGAAAGATTCAGCATTCCGGTAAATGGAGACAGTTATAAGAAATGAATTTTTGTCAGCGGGGATGTGATTTTAAGGCTCACTTATCCATTGGCAATCTAGATTCCTAACCCCAGGAATCTAGGAAATTGCTACAGAATGTAGTCTTTATTATAAACAAGTTTTTTTTTGTACTCCCCCACCCCCATTTTTTTCCCCTCGGTCAGACTTTTGAGACAGAGGACCACATTTTTTCCTGTGTTTCAGGGGTCAGATGGCTGCTGAATTCGCCTCCTCTGCTTGAGTTTCTCAGCCCTGCTGTTGGTTTGTGATGAGAATTTCCTTTCTTCCCGCTGTATGTATACAGTTCTCTCCCACTGCCTTGGCTTTGCGTTAGCTAGAACAAAGTCAGCAGCATGGGAAGACACAATCCATGGTGAGGAATGACTCTGAACTCACCCTGGCATTTTTTAGTATGCCCTGAGCTCCTCCTTCCCTGTCCTCTGTCCTTTCGGGTATCTAGACCTGAGAATCGGGGCTGGGAAAAGGCCTATTCCACCTCCTTGGGTGCCGCCTCCCACCCTGTTCAGGTAGCCCAGCATCACCAAGGAAGTGAGACTCTGAAGGATGTCAAGGTATGCTCTCTGGGCTTCACCTCTCTGCCTGGCATTTTCAGGATGCTGTAAGCTGCTGCTTTCCTGATCTGTCTTTTGATGCTCACAGATCTGAGATAATAAAATGCGGAAGAGTCCTCCTCCTCTGCCTTTGCCGGCAGCCGCTCTGTTCAGATAGTAGAGTTTCGACAGGTGTGCAAGACTCCACGGCTGGCAAGGGCTGCTTCACTTTGTGGGCTTCACCTCTGGCCTTTTCAGGATACCCCGAGGAGCCGTTTTCCTCTCCTCAGCTCCTCTTATGTCTCTGGACTTGAGAAACTGAGTCAGGGGAACCGACTTTGTAGGTAGCTGCCATTCTCCCAGGTCTGAAGAACCAGGATTTGCAAAGGTTTCTGCCAGGTAATCCCAGACAACCTTCTTCATAATTAAAGAATGTTCTTTCATGGGAAATTCTATTTTCCTCCATCAATCTCATCCAATGCTTCTCTGCCCATCACTCATTCAAATTCCATGCAGGGGTGTTCCTGCCAGTATTGTACATCTGTGAGAGCAGAAGATATTTCATATCACCTAAACCCTTCATTTCTAGAGATGCCGATAGGTTCTGTAATATTAATCTCACCTTTATGTTTTTTCAATTTTTAATAACTCAGAAATATGTATATCTAATGCCTTCTTCCCCTGTGCATTTTTGCCTATTTTAATATTTCTCAACACCATAAACCATTTGCCTGGCTGTATTCTTCTTAGATAGCACTACCACCTGCCATAGTTTACTGAGAATAAATTGCAGTGCCTTCTGTGTTAGCATGTCTGTGTTATCACGGTTATGAAAATCATGATTGTAGTTGGTTAATAAGTGAATTATGAGCTCTTGCTTCGTTCATCAATCTTGGCACAGGAAAGTCTCCATAAGCCGTAAACTAAATGTCCAAGGATCCTGAGAGGAAGGGAGAAGGACTTTTAGAAAGGAAAAGAATACCTGTTTTTCTGTAGAGCATGTGAGTCACATTTGTGCATGTGTGTGGTGTGCGTGTGCGCATGTGTGCATACATGTACTCTTCCAGAGGTTGCGGTCAGAAGAGGATATTGGGCGTCCTGCTGTATCATTCTCCACTTTATTCCCCTAACACAGGTTTCTCTCAGTGAACCTGGGATTGGCTGGTGTCTAGGAAGCTTGACTCATCTTCCCATCTCTGTCTTCCACGGCCCTGTTACAAGCATGCATAGTGTGTTTGGCTTTGTATGTGAATTTGAGCTCATGGCTTCATGGTTGTGCTCTTGGCTGCCAAGCCATCTCTCTGATACCCAGATCCATTTTTTTTTTTAACTCCTGCTTTGAAGTGTGCAGAAAGAGGACTTGCTGACCTGTCCAGGTATTTAGAAAATGTTATTACTTTGTGAAGTTTCACTTTAAGTTTTTCGTTTTGCGGGAACAAGGGTCAAGACAGGGCTCCTCTGTGTAGCCCTAGCTGTCCAGGAACGAGTTCTGTAGACCAAGCTGGCCTCATCATCGAATTTAGAGATTCACCTGCCTCTGCCTTCTGAGCACTAGCATTAAAGGTGTGTGCCACTTGGTTGACTTCACATAGGACACCTTCCCCTTTCTGAGGGGTGTGTTGGGGGGGTCAAGATGTGGGGAGGGGACAGAAGGAGAAGGGAGGGGAAACTGTGGTTGGTATATAAAATAAATAAAAAATTATAAAAAGAAGGTTGTGCTACCAGTTTAAGGTGTTTGTTTTGTTTTGAAGCGCTTCTCTAACATTTTCATTACAAAGTGTTAATATTAGGCTAGGTTGTGTCTCATTTGATAGAGTAATTACTTACCTAGCATAAAAGGCGTGAGTTTGTCTGTATACACCATGATTACTATTTTTTTCTCAACAAAGATCATGAAAACAGAGGTATGATAGTTTAAATGAACGTGGCCCCCTCAGGCTCGTGTTTGAATGTTTCATTCCCAGTTAGCGGAACTGTTTGGGAAGGACTGGGAAGTGTGACCTTGGTGGAGAAGCTGTGTCACACTGGGTGTGGGCCTGAAGGTTTCAAAAGTTCATGTCAGGTCTTGACTCCCTTTCTGCCTGTGGATCAGTATATCCGTGACTGCACCAGCAACACGCCTTTCTGCCTGCCACCACACTCCAGGCCATGATGATTATGAACCAACCCTCTGAAACTGTAAGTAAGCACTCAATTTTGTGCTTTCTTTTTTATAAGTTACCTTGGTCATGGTGTTTCATAATGGCAATAGAACTATAACTAAGATACGTGGCGTGTTAGGTTTTGAACATCCAGGATTAGCTAAATCTCTGTGCTTACACTTACAGTATCATGATATCTGTCTCTTGGCATAATAATGCTGTTGAATCTTTTTTGACTGGAGGGAGTGTTTTTTATTCAAATTTGTATGATTCTGGGTTGGAGAGGTGGTTCCATAGTTAAAGCACTTGCCATACTATCATGAGGACTGGAGATTGGATCCTCAGAAACTCATGTAAATTATTGGCTGTCATGGCAACTCATCTGTAGTCCCAGCCTTGGAAGGTGAACACAGGCTCTCCCAGAGCAAGTAGGCTAACAAGACTATCATTATCAGTGAGCTCTTGTTTTGATTGAGAGACTCTTCCTTCATGAATAAGGCAGAAGAGCAATTGAGGACAATTTCGTCAGACCTCCTTATGTACATATGCCCACATGATTCATACCCACATACATGCAAAATAATGCACACATGTATCATACACACACATACAAAAGTTAGATAGAAAAATACTGGATTATCCTTTGAAACATAAATTTTTCTGTAGTGTATTTGATATATTACCTGTGAGTCTAGGTTCTAGTAAATAAAATTAGGTCTCATATATTACTTCTTGTGCACTCAGGGCTCCAATGCTGTAGTTCAGTTTTCTCTGAATGAAGCAGGAAAGCCTAGGCTGCTCTTCAGGAAGTTGGGCTGAGATTGCTCTCATCTTAGATGGTTGAAAGTTGCTTGTCAATAAGTGAAATTCATATAGAGATTATTGGTGTTTATGCCTTTCTCCATTAAAGGGATATTAAAAGGTCACTAGCCTCACTTAGAAATGATTAAAGTGGGCAGGCGAAATGGCTCAGCAGCTAAGAGCACACACTGCTCTTGGAGTATATCCTAGTTTAGCTGCCAGCACCCACATTGCGTGGTTCGCAACTCTTTATAATTCCAGCTTAGATGTAGGGATTCATGCAATGTTTGCTGGACTGTGTCACTGTATTCGCATGCTTACAACTACCTTTAGAGACATAAAATTAAAGATAAAAATTTTAAAAGGATGAAAAATAGCATTCTGTATAAACAATGAAAAATACCTCCATAATATTATGTTCTTAAAGAAAACATAGCATACTTGGAAGGCCTGACTTGATTAACATCTATGTTTTTTTCTCTGGCTTTTGGGGAAAAAAAACTTGAATGTGTTATTTTATTTATCAATAAGTTTTGAAATGTATGAATAATAATGACTGTGGTTATGGCTAACAGTCACTGAGTTTAGTCGTGTGCAACACACTTTCCTGAACACAAGCCAGGTAACAAGTTAGTTATTCTTCACTACCAGGCTTTCAAGTTACTATTATCAATGTCATTTTGACACATGGTTTCATGGCGCCCAGGGTGGCCTCAAACACGATCTGTAGCTGATTGTGACCTTGAATCCTCCTGCTTCCACCTTCTGCTAAGATTACAGGCGCACACCATTATGACTGGCTTGTGCAGTGCAGGGATTGGAACACAGGGCTTCATGCATGATAGACAAAGCTTCTTGCAGCTAAAGTACACCCCCAGCCCCTGTAGTCCTTGTTTTATTAATGAAGATAGTGCGTCTCAGAAAGGTACAGCTTGTAGTTCAGTGAGGGAGCAGAAACTCAGGCGAGCCTGAGAACCCAAACTGTAATACTGTCAAGGAGAAGTATTTGCTCCAAGATTGGTCATGCTTATGATGTAGGAGCCATGAGATTAAACTTCTCATCTGTCACCCACCTCTGGCCAGAACATGTGCTTTCTTTTTAGTCCAGTCTTTCTGTTCTGCAGGTCTACTCTTTTTGACCTTGGTTTCTTCAGATATTATGGTGCACCTTGCTTCCTTCCCGTCAGCATACTGTTACTGACAGATGTTCTACAGTGAACATCAGTCCTGTTTCCATTTCTCATTCTTTCAAAATGAATTTGCCCTAAAAGGTGAATGTCCATGTAGTACCATCGGATGCTTAGTATCCCAAGGGCATTTTCACAGAAATGTGAATGGTAGTACCATTCTACTGTCATCTAATGAGATACCTCTTCTTGGAGAAAATTTGCCTTTAAAGTAGCCAAGACACAGAGGGTTTCCCATCCTTACCCCTGAGTTCCCTTACCTCTCATTATAAGCTTCGTTCTTATTATTGCAGAAAAAAAGAGAGATTTTGGTGGAAAGTCTATATTCTTTTATTACAATAGAAGATAGGCTGCTTTAGATATAGCTTAACCCTGTATTATTAATTTGTATTTGACAGTATAGAATGGACTCTTTGTTGTTCTTATGAAATCCTAATGTATCTCCTCCATACAACAAAGTCTTGGGATATGGAATGCTTCTGCAGCTTGGGGCCGCACCTCACAGACTTCTGTGACTCACGGGTTGTTTATGACTGAGTTTTGATGGACATAGCCTCTTACTGTCTCCCTTTCCTGCCTGACCTTTGCTTCTCTTTACCTTGGCTCAACTTTTGGCTCAGCCAGACACCACAGTGTTTGCACTCATCTCAGTAGTTCTGGTCATCTTCTCGAAGTATGCCGTGGCCCTGAGAAAACTGAAGGAAAATCTTATATGACCAAGGCTGGCTGCACCCTGTTAGATATGGCCGAATGCAGAGAAAGCATGGGCACACATGTAACTCACATTCTCACCCATGAATCTGAGTCCAGAGAGCTGCTAAAACTGGTGTCAGACTTCCTATGGCTATGTGGATTAGTGTGTGTACATATAGTCATGTGTGTGCATGATCTGTGTTGGGTCCACTTGTTGACACATGCATGTAGAGGCAAGAGCTTAAGCCTAGGTGCCATTTCTTAGGTACTTTTCACTTCGTTTTTCAGACTAAATCTTTCCTGGCCTAAAATTGACCAAGTTGCAAAGGTTGGCTGGCTAGTGAGCCCAGGGATCCACTATCTCTACTTCCTCAGTGTTGGGATTATATGCACTTACCACCACACCTAGTTATTTTGCCAATGGATTCTGAGGGTTGACCGCTTACATGAGTTTGTCATGCTTGCAAGACAAACATTTTACTGACTGACCCATTCCCCCAGACCTGTGTGGATCGATGGATCAATCTGTCTATCTTCCTTTCTTCCTTCTTTTCTTTCTTTAATACTCATATTGATTTGGCCAGTGTTTACCACAAATCTTGGGCTTACCTGTCCACAGCCCAGGCTATGAGTTGTCACTTGGCCCATGGACTCATCTTGAGGAGTAGACTTTGCTAAGAAGAAGAAATGAGAGACAAAAATTTAGCAGAACAAAAGGGTCCTTTCTTATGAAAGTTGATCTCTTGAGTTTAGTCTGCATTTTCTTTTCTAGAGGGACTGGCAGTCTCTCAAGAACAGCCCTACCCTGCTTGTTACCAAGTTTAGCATATAATTCTCATGGCAAATGCTGGGATTAATACTGTGGTTGGGCAGGAAGAGTCTTTCACGGTGGCATTTATCTCCTTTCAGACTCCTTTAGATGTAGCTTTTGTAAAAATTTTCTGGTGTGGGTAGCGGTCATAGGGGTGGAGTGCCTCATAAGGCTCTTGCTACCAGGAAAGAGGAGCCGGGGCCTCTGCAATGCCCTGTACAAAGGAGACTTTCTTCATTCCTCCTGGTCCATGTGGTTAGCATAGAAATAGTTTATTGTGAAAGTCTTTCAGCCACAGGTCTTTCTAAAACATAATTGTACCCTCCAGGGAAACCAAAATAAATACCAGCCTAATAAACTTCAGATTCTCAAAAATAAGTTATCCGATTGCGTTTCTGTAGTTGAAGAAAAACACGAGGGGTTGGCACGCATTCCCATTCTGCTTTGAATTACTTCCCAAGCTGCCCTGTCGCAGCTCAGCCCTAAAATGGAAGAAAATACTTTATCATTCGAAGAAAAACAAATATAGTAACCAAGCTCAGTCCTTCAGGAGAGAGGTAGAAGGAAATTTTTGTGGACAACCTCTGGCTTTCTTAAGAGTAAGACGCATCCATGTACAGTCCTTTGTAGCTGGGGTTAGTGGGGCTTGTCTTCCATTGGAAGTTTCCACACAAACTTCCCTTTAATTGTCTGCAATTCCAGCCTGGGATCACCTAGTCCTCCTACTGGCTCCCCACCTCCTCCTTTGCAATTTTGCCAACCCTTTGGTTCCCAGGGTGAGCACCAGTTGCAGCCTACATTCTGCCTTCAGCTGCATTAGCGCGTTGTTTTTCCACTTCCAGGTTCTCACAAGCTGACTGCTTTCATTTACATCCTGCTTTCTCAGTCTACATCAGTTGTTACTGCCTTGTCCGTTTTCTCTACTGTTATCACCAGCATGGTGACATGGACTAGTCAATATTACATTCGATTTGTCTATTTTATTCTTTTATTTATGTGTCTGTGTGCATGTGTATAAGTACATTCACCTGGGTGTCTACTGAAGCCAGAAGAGGCCATCAGATCCCCTGGAAGTGGAGTTATGGGTGGTCGTGATTTACCTTACGCGGATGCTGGAACCCGAACTGAGATCCTCTGCAAGAGCAGCAAGTGCTCTTAACTGCTGAGTCATTTCTTCAGCCCCTGATTTATATTTTTTTAAATGAATTATTAAGTAATAGAAGGAAAAGAGGATTCATTTTTTCCCCTCTCTGGTTCTCAGTTAATTGTTCATAGCTTACTAACCAGGCAGCCATCTTGAGCAAGAACCTAGTCTTATCAATATGAGATAGGTTGAAGTAAAACTGACTTTTCTAAAATAGACTCTTCACTTTTAAAAGACAGTAAGAGGGTGACTTAGGGGTATAGTTCAGTTCGTTACGTGCTTGCCTAGCATGTACAAAGCCCTGGGTTCAATTCCCAGCAATACATAAACTGGGTACGGTGGTACACTCATGTTATACCAACACTTGTAAGTTACACATGTGAGAATAGTGCTTTCAAAGTCAGCATTGCCCATCAAGTAAATTCAAGGCCAGCCTGGGCTATTGAAGACCCTTTGCTCATTTTTTAAAAAGCACATTCATGTACTATTGGAAAGTAATGAATGTGCACATACGGTAGTCTCTGTATTGTGTCATCTCTTGGTGTGCTCCTTGTGGCCATCTGAGTATCCGTACAGGCTGTGCCCTTCTCCTTCTGTCAAACGGTGGAGGATCGGGTGCAGCTGCTGTAAATCGGGAACCTGAGTCCACTGTGTCCATATTTCCATTTTGCAGGAAATGGGAGAGAGATGAGGCCAATGGTTTGATAAATTATATCAAAAAATAGTCCCTTCATGCTAATGGAGTGTGAAGAAGCTGATGTACTGGAGATGATCTATAATATTTCATATTTCTCTGAGGAGAAAAATGATAAACCTGATGATGTGTGATTTATTCATGTTTCATCAGATGACGGGGAAGAAAATCTTCAAGTCAACTGCTGATACTCACTCCCAGAAGTGGCCATGTATATTTTTGTGCTGGGATCAGAAGCCGAGTTGTTTTGAGAAATGCTACTGATTAATCACCACACCTTTGCCAGTTGGTTGGGAGAGGGTAATTATGCCAGCATCGCTACTATTTCATCATTGCTACTTTATGGCTCTCCAGCACCAGGTGACAAATGTGTTAATTATTACTTTTCTGATCCAGAACTCTTCTGGCCGCTCCCCTTCCCTTCTGGCTTTGGCCTTTAGTCATTCCCAGCAGCTCAGCTCTGGACAGCGGTAACTTCTGCAATCAAAGAGCTGCTCTGTGGAAGCCAGCATGCTGAGAGGGACATGGTTATCAGGCCTGCTGTGTGCAGACTCTAGCCACGGGGGATCTGGTTAATTCCCTTTCCTCTTCCTTCTGCCCATCACCCTTTGGGTCAAGTGCTGCTCAAAGCCAGAAGCTCTGCTGGCTTCTTTAATAACTGAAAATGGCGCCCCTGACTGGGCCATTTCAGTCTAAATAGCCCCCTGGAGGAGGTTGGAAACAGAGGTTGTCTTAGGCAAAGAGATTTAACAGGTAGAAATGCCCTTTCTTTTTTTGTTCTTTGTGTTCTTTTCCCTTCCCTCCCCTCCCTCCTCTCCCCTCCCCTCCTTTCCCTTCCTTTCCCTTTCCTTCCTTTGCCTTCCCTTTCCTTTGACCACTACCCATTAGCAGAGCAACTGTTAAGTCCCAATCCAGCCATTTCCTTCCTGAACTCTAACCTTTTTCTTTATACCTGCCGTGTCTGTATTCCCAATAACCCTGTTAATAATTTGCTAATTTTTCTTGTGTGGTTGCATACTGTGGATTCTAAAAAGCCAAGGGCCGATTTTTACAAGTACAACAATTTGCATTAGAATACTTTCAGACAGCCTGTCCTAGTCAGTGGCACTATGATGAAATGCCCTAACCAAAGCAACTGGGGGAGGAAAGTGTTTTTATTCGGGCTTCAGTTCCACATCACTGTTAATCTTAGAAGGAAGTTGGGGCAGGAACTCAAACAGAGGCCATGGAGGGATACTACTTAATGGCTTGTTCCTCGTGGCTTTTCAGCCTGTTTTCTTAAAGATCCCAGGACTGCCAGCCACAATGGGCTGGGCCTTCTCCGTCAATCACTAATTAAGAAAATGAGTTACAGCTGGATCTTAGGATGTATTTTCTTAATTGAGTTTCCCTTCTTTCAGATAATGCTAGCTTGTGTCAAGTTGACACAGAACTAGACAGCTCTTACTCATTATAAAGCTCTAAAGAAACATGGTGGAGATTGGATAGAGCTGAGTGGGAGGACTTTAAGATCTTAGGACATCCTTGAGTGTGACCATTGTATCCTGTCAGGATGAATTAACCCAATGAATAAACCAGCAAGTTAAGAGCATCCTATATCTGGTCAGAAACTCTGTTCAGTTTGTTCCAATTTGATATATTTCTGTTGGAAGCTATCATAAGTCATTTCAGGAAAACAGGCTTAAACATATACATTGATTTCAGGACTTTGAATACTTGTGTACCCCAGGTTGACCTTAACTCCTTGTGTAGTTGATGAAGACCTTAAATGCTTGTTCTTCCTATCCATTTTCCAGTGCTGAGGTAACAAGTGTGTCCCCCTCCATTGGGCCCATGCGGATCCCACTGCAGGCTTTATGCATTCTAAGTAAGTTCTGTATCAAGTGAGCTCCTCCTTAACCTAGACATTATCTTGTAAATCAGAAGAAGGCATTTGGTCCCCTGGAACTGGGGGTGCAGAAAATAAGCATCTGCATGAGAAAGTGCTTTTACCTGCTGAGCATCTCGCTGGCCCCTCATTAGGAATTTCTTAAAGATAAATAATAAAATACCTATCTTACAGCTGTTAAACCATGTCCACCCACAGACAAGTTTGTTTTGTTTTGCAGGGATGAAAAGAAACAGACAACAACCACAAAACCCCAAAATCTTTTCTAAACCCATCTTGAGGTCATGGTTTTGAGGCCTGTATAGGAAAAAGCAGATTAACAAAATAAAAGGACACAAATTCATGCACTAAACTTCATGTGCAGAGGGAAGCCTAAAGAGACTTCTTAATGTGTTTTGGACTTTAATCATTTTGAGACGGGGTCTCATGTAGCACAGACTGGCTTCAAACTTTATGTGTTCCAACGGACATCCTTGAACTCCTGATCCTTCTGCTTTCAACTCCCTGTTAAGATTATAGACTTGTGCTGACACACACCTGGTTATTCAATGCTAGGGATTGAACCTTGGGCTTCATGCGTGCTAGGCTAGCACTCTAGCAGCTGAACCAGCCCAGCCTAGACATACGAGTTTGATGACAAGCAGACAGTTGTGGAGAAATATGACTGGACAATGTGGGTGCAATCTAATGTGACATGTAAACACCTCCTTGGTCCTTGAGTCTTCTCTTTGACCATTTCTCTTTAGAGATGGGGATGTTTCTTAATGCAGGGCATTCAAGGCATGCTTTACTAGAGGGTCTCATGTCTGCTGTGTTGGAAATTCAGAAAATCCTTCTTAGGTTTTGTGACTTTCTGTGTAGAGACAGGGAGTAGAGAAGATCACAGAGCACTTCCTGCTTCTTTTATTCCTGTGTCTGGGTGATGTGTTTTAGGGGTAGGGTAGCATGTCCTGACCATCATCAGTTTAAACAGATAGCTCTCTGCCTCAGACCCATGATACCTCACTCCAGGTATTAGATTTTACTCGTTAATTTAACTGCTTTGGATCTTAATGTCCTCATCAAGGAAGATCATGGGCACTGAGAACATTCAGTAATGAATGTGTAAGTACTGTTTCTTTGTGGTGTCCTTTAAAGTACACTGTATTTAACTTAAGATTGTAGGAATAGCATTGAAAAGGTCTTTAATTAGTACACTCATTTTTCTTAGTTGCTTTTTGTGGGAACCACCTTCTGTGATTATAGTGAAGCGCCACCCCCCCTTTTTTAAAAAAAAAAGTTCACATGACAAGAATTGTCTTGTAAGATGGTATAATTGAGCCAGGTCAGCTACCATCAAACCCTGACTTAGTGAAGTTTGCCTTTATTGTCTGTCTCCACAGCTAGGGTGGAAGAACGTGACTGCCTGGCCATGCTCTTTCTTGTACACCCTGTTTTCAGAATATGACTTGACATTTTCTTCATAGACATGCATCTCTGAATGAATGCATACATACGGGAAACAAGGAATCTGAACATGAAATTCTTCTATTAGACTAGACAGAAATTTTGCTGTAGTAGAAGATTTGAGGCCTCTTTTAAGTCTCTCTCCTTTGATTCGAAGCCTTTCTAAAATAGAAGAAATTCTGTCAGACTGATCTAGTGGTGACAGAGAAGGACCTGGCGGCTTTGTCTTTCTGAAGTCAGAAGTGTGTCCTTCGAGGCAACTGGGAAGGTCCTTTTCTCAATAATATTAAATTTCTTTATTGTGATTAAGCTGGATGTTTCTACACATTTCATTCTGTGCTTTCCTTTCAAGCCAGCTTTGGTATAATTGGCACTTAAATCAGAAATACTAAATTTAGGTATAACTCATACATAGATCTGAGACAGATTTGGCACAGATTTAAGTACAGTGCTTAACCATTGTCTTGTAGTTCTTTTTTTTAAAAAAAAATAAAAATGTATATGTGTGTGTACATACATGTAGGTGTGCCACATATATGGAGGCCAGAAGGCTTGGATCCCAACAGAACACAGAGACTACATGCTGGGAACTGAATTCAGGTCTTCAGAAGCCAGTAGTCATAAGCCATTTCTTCAGCCATAACTGTAGTTCATTCTGCGTATCTAGCTCCTCTGTTAGATTTTAAACTCTGTGAAGTACTTAATGCATTTATTTTTATATGTCCATTGCCTAATAAAGGTACCTCTTAGTAGGCTTTTCATGAATTGATGCCCACAAGGGTACTGCAGGAATTAACTTAGAGCACCCATAATGCTGTAGGGTTGTAATTAATCCCCCACAGGATCATGTGTTTGAACAAGGAGTTCCCATTAGCAAGGGCCAATGATTTTAGTTGACAAAACCAGTGGTTTTAATGTGTGGCTGGATGACATGGTACTGTCTTTTCCCCCCCTTACAGTAATGAAGAATATGCTGAATGCCTCTCTCAAGCTTTTTGTGGTATGTGTGAGATACGGTGTCTCACTGTCAGAAAGGACACATGTGTATCACATTCGCATTACGTTTTAATCACAGCTCCTTAAGGAAGAAGCCATATTGCATGTTTGTTTTAGACTATGCATGGGAATCAGTCACCAAGCATTCCTGTTCATTCGTCTTTTGGAGAATATATGACCATAAGCTTTCTAGAAGCTTTATTAACCTCAAGTTAAACCTGCACCATTTTAACACATTAGAGGAATTGGATACAAGCAGAGCTGATTGATACGTACGATATGTGAAGTCTTGCATTGTTCTTTTAATAATGTCAGATCTAAAGCAGGGTGGCACTCACACACCCTTCCTGCCAACTCAGAAACACGGTGAGATTGACAGAACTACACTTAGACCACTTTAGGAAACGGTACTGGATAAGCATTTGAAACTTCACACTTAAAATGCAGCCATGCAGTTTTCTGTCTGTCCTCCCTGCTACTTAGGAGGCGGAGGCAGGAAGATTACAGGATCAAGGCCAACCGTGGCAACTCGGCGAGACCTAGTCTCAAACAGGCTAATAATCCCATATCTACTGTTTAAGAAATGAGGATTCCAGAAACAAATGGTCTATTTTGAAGGAGATCTTCACAGATAATGCTTACATACGGTTAAAAGTTCGGCATTGATGGTGGTAAAGGGAATTCATCTTGGGCTGCAATTGACCTTTCTTGAACTGTAACTCCATTTGGGTGTAATGGTACATGCCTGTAATCCTTTGCTGAGAAGGTAGAGGCAGAAGGGTTAGAAGTTCAAGGTCATCCTTAACCATATAGTGTGGCCAGTTTGGGATACATGGGATCAAAACTTTTTTTTTTTCTAAAGAGGAATTTTTTTTGAAGTATTTGAAAACTATTTTCTGTTTAAGAGTTTCTGTGAGAGTGGGTGTTAGTTGCATATTTTCTGGCTTATATTTGATGCATACACCCACCCTTATACAGCAGGTCAGATGTCCACCTGTTCTCAACGGCATGGGGCAGCAATGATGACTGTGCTGCCTCACCTCACTGAGCATCCTCATTAACAACTGTTAACCCTCAAAACAGCGTCTTTAGTTATCCCTGTTCTCTGGGTATGGAAACCGAAGCAGCAGAGGCAAAGTAACCTAAGTCAGAATCTACACTCAGATGTTTTATCTCTGTTTGCTGCATATCTCTGTCTCTCTCCCCACTCCCTCCACTCACCCAAACCACTTTCTCCTCCCTCTCACTCTCTCCCTTCCTTCCTTCTCCCCTTCCCTTCCCTTCTCTCCACACTCACCCCATAGATCACATATAAATAATCTGAGAGTAGTCATGCAGGCCTTTCATTAAAATACTTAGCCAGAAATTAGCTCCTGCCCCTTGCTTGTCTTTCAGGAACATAGAGAGTAGGGAGTAGATTGTATATAAATATTTATTTGGGCAAGTCTTGTCCTATTCAGCAAAGAAGCCGTCTTTTAAAAATGTAGTCCAGTAGAATGTTCATTGCATCCTGGATTGTGTGTGTGTGTGTGTGTGTGTGTGTGTGTGTGTGTGTGTGTGTGTGTGTGTGTGTGTGTGTAGGAATCTTTGTCACATCCAAATTACTACCCCTGGCATTTAAAGAACCTGAGGTTTGTTTTGTTGTTGTTAATTGTATTTTTCAATAATCTTTTCTGTCAATATTAGATACCCAAGAATCAATAATGAGTTCAGTCATAAGAGGAAGAATTAGGGCGATAGTGTCGTACGCCTTTAATCCCAGTTCTTGGGAGGCAGAGGCGGGTTGATCTCTGTGAGTTTGAGGCCAACCTTGTCTACAAGAGCTGTTTCCAGGACATGCTCCAAAGCTACAGAGAAACCCTGTCTTGAAAAACTAAATAAATAAATAAAAATAAGAGGAAGAATTGGAAGTCAGGTATGGTCAACTGGCCTTGTGGAATCACCACAAGGAATGAGAATTGTTTATGTGTGAACTAGGTTACTAGAATCTTTGCAGAGTTGGTGAATATATCTATTGCTGTCATTGCTCTTGCCAGCACAGTTCTCCCGGTTATCTGCTGAAGCCTAGGGTTTAAGACTTGAGTGTGTCAAATAGATGCATATAAATCTGTGCTCTTAATAAACAATTCATATCAAAACCCTGAGAATTAATTGAGGAGGTGACAGGACTTATATTCACTTCCTTCTCCCATAACTTTCATTAGTAATGATAACACTCTGACAATTATTGAGTGCCTGCATGAGACTTGCTATGAATATGCATATTCAACATGAATATGAAAATGAACACAGATGACAATTATTGAATGCCTATTCTAGCACTTGGTAAGTGCTTCTATATGGAGAGAAACGTTTGTCAGTGGATGTGGTACCTCCCTGTACAGTGAGTATGTACACTCTCGTTAAAGTAGGATTTATGATTCTATTATATAAATGCTGCTTGAGCGAGAGCCAGGCTCAACAGGCAGGTTCTTCTAAAGAAAGACAGATGGGAAGGCCCAAGGTGCTAACAAGGTTGGCAGTGTCTTAAGAATGGAGCTGGAGATATGATGGTTAATTTCATTATCAACTTAATTAGATTTGAAGTCACCTAGAAGACACATTTTAGTGTGTCTGTGAAGATGTTTCCAGAGGCTTAGCTGGAAATGGAAGACCCCACCTTGAATATTGGTTGTACGGTCCTATAGCTGTCATAGGAGTGGGGATTTAGGATAAGTAGAATGGGAAGAAAGGAGAAAGCTTGGCAAGCAATAGCATTCCTATTTCTCTGCTTCCTGAACCACCCAGGTGTGAGAAGTCGCAAAACACCTGTTCCTCCTGCTCTGAGGACTCCCAGGACTTCACCATCATGATGGATCCCATTTCTTCAGACCTGGAGCCAAAATAAATTCTTCCTCCGACACTTTGCTTTCTACAATCTTTTAAAGGTTTATTTCGTTCTTAAGTGTGTGTATATGCATGTGTGTGGGGTCAGGTATGGGTGTAGGGTTCACATGAGTGCCAGTGCCCCCAAGAGAGGGCATGAGATCTCTTGTAGCTGGAGTAACAGGTGGCTGACATGGGTGCTAGGAACCAAGCTCTCTCCTGTAGTTTTGAAGAACACCGAGAGGCCCTTAACTACTGAGCAATCTCTCCAGCACCCCATGAGTCGTTTGCTAAGTATTTGCCCACAGAGATGAGAAAATTAATACAATGGATAAAATGGATGAATGTCTCCCTGACTTCTAAAGAAAATTTAGAATGATGTATACCACTCACTCAGTGGAGAAATGGTCTCAGTCAGTGGCCGTGGAAATTCCTTGAGTTGCTCCCAGGCCGTTTGAAATCAACAGCCCGTCTGATGAGAATTTGAAAGAATTGTCGTGTTTGACTGAGCCGTGTGCTGAAAAGATGGGGGCAGTGGCTTGTATCCCCTTAGCTTCCTTGACAGCTTGGTATCCGAAGACAGTTTTATCATCTTATAAATAAGAGTGTTGTGACCTACTGTTAGGGGATTTCATTTTTGTGCCAGTTAGTGGAAATAATCAAGTAATTGGTTTTCTTTGTTAGCTGTTTGTGTATATGCTTGGGTATCCATTTGTCTTTGTCTGTAGGAAAGGAACCCTTAAGAAAGTTTGAGGAAAGTATCCTAGAGAATTCAGGAATTATCCTGGAGCCACCAGAATTGCTAGTCAGTGGGGATAATCAGATGAAAGACTTAGTAGCATGCTGTAAAGATAATGTATTGTGGCAGGAGGAGTGCTGACTTCACAGGCTTGTCCATTAGCCTTCAGAAGAATGAGCCTCGAGGTGGTCCTGATAATCATGATTAGGTGACAGTGAATCAAATGACAAATTATAAAGTTCGTTCAGTTGTCCACCCGACACCCAGTCAATGTCAAAGACAGGCAGATCCCGGGAACTGGGTGGCCAATTAACCGCACTAAAACAGAGAGCTTCCAGTTCATTTCCATATAGCAAAACCTCACAATAGAGTCAAACATTATATTCTGCGTGCATGCATACACCTGGATACTCAGTTGCATAGTGTGTGCATGCAAACACACACACATATGATAGTAGCAAATATCTATCAAAACAGGAGAGTGACAAACCATGGCCAACACTTGATAAATAAGAGATTTAAAAAAAAAGATAAGAAGATGCACGGAGGACAAGAGGGGCTGTGGGTCTCACAGTGTACAAGGAAGGCCTCCTGCTGTGGCTTTAAATCTCAACAAGGCAGTATTTGTGGACTACCTTAGAGAGAAGCATTCTTGTTTGAGAACAGAATAGAATCTATTGTTGTTTCCATGACTCTTGACTTGCTACAAAGGAAAGCAGCCAAGGACATATCTCATGTGTCACGAACATTTTGGAGGCTAATAATACATACTGCTAGCCTCTATTGTATTTTACATGTAAATGAGTGTAGGCAGATCTATGCAGTATTAAATGGCACTGTACATATGAGGTGTTTGGCACTACACCCTTGTCAGCTTGTCTCTAAAATCCTTGTAGCTATGTTTGCTAATTTCCTTGAGGTTCTGGGTGAAAGTCTTGGTGAGGTCTGTATATAGATTGAGGGAACCCACAAGAGCACGGGCGTTTGAAGCTTGGTCCTTGATATGGAGAAACTGTCATTTCTAGGCATTGAAGAGCTGGAGCCTGGTAAGAGGTCCTTGGATCACTGAGGGTCTCCTGCAGAAGGAGGTAAGGGGGTTCTCTTGGGACCTCTTGCTGAGCTCTCTGGAGCAAGCTTGATCCCTCCTCCTCTCCAGCTTCCTATGGACATGTGATCTTTTGCACCTATCCAAGCTCCTACTGCCGTGCCATCTGTGAGAAGGTCTTCACTAGAGGCCACATCTATGGAGCTGAAGGACTGACTGTGGGCTGTTAGCCTCAAGAAAATAAAGCTTCTTTTCTTTATGAAGCAATCTCCCTCCTGCTTTTTATTTCAGTGATGCAAAACAGTTCATTATCTAAAATATAGACTAATAACTGATACATAGATGGCCTGAGCTGCCACCTTCATTCTTTGAATGATGTTGTCCCTCTTCCTCTCTTATAGCCACACTGGCTGTGTTATTCTCCAGTAATAATCCATGTAGCAAAGCCATTTATGGAGCAAGGTGTACTAACTAGAATGGGTTTTTCAGCCTGAATTTAGTCTTGCTTGTGGTTTGAGGTGTAGCATGTAAGGATAGCTTAGGATGAGTGATTAGTGTCCCTCAGAATGCCTACAGAATAACATTTGGAGCATTTATATACATACATACAAATACCACATCTTGAGTATGGGGGGGTCAGAGGAAAACTTGTGAGAGTCATTTCTCTTTTGTCCATGTGTTCACCATGTTGGTCCTGAGGATGGAACTCGGGTTGTCAGACATGGTAGCCATCACCTTCCCACATCCGATCTTTTTTCACTATTAGAGCAAAGTGAGCAAAGTGAGCAAAGTATTAACAATACAAATAAAACTGCCAATAAGAAGAAGCCCTCTCCTCACTTTGACTTCCGTTTTTGTTCTTGTTCCCTTTTGTTCGTCCATCCTTTGCTTGAGGCTTTAGTCAAAGATATCTTCATCAGCATTGTCTGGCATTTAACCAAATTAAAAGCTTTACTAGATAATGCCTGGTAGGATCTATTTTGCCAAGGTGGGTGTTTGAACAGAACAAGAAATATGAAACATTAAAGAATAAAGAGGGGTACTCTTGTTTTCTTTCAAATACGATAATTAGTATAATGCTGTCTTTTCCCTGCCAGTTGGCTCATCTCCTCTCCCAGCAGCTGTTTTCTTTAATTGTCTCTTGCTTACTCAGCTATTGTTGTATTAATTTCCTCGCTGCTGCATTTTTGCTGAGACACACTGGGACAGTGAGTCTTCACTCCATGGGCTGGACTGGGCTGAGTTCTAATTTTCCTGTTCTAATGCCTGTATTTCAGTGTGTCATTATGCAGTGGCATTTCCCTACCTCTCTCTGGAGTTGTTTACTCTAAACAGGGACATCTGGTGCACCCTTGGGTTTCCAGTTGTATTACTCTTCGTTGTTTGAGTTCTTTCCCAGAGGAGACATAAATAACATCTACGCATCTACCCACTCCTCATAAGACCCCAAAGACAAAGCAGAGTAGGATTCCATCCAATTACACCCTGGGGAACCAATGAGTTTATTGGGCTTACTTACAGAGCATGGGTGAGGAGATACTGAGAAGGGTACGGGTGACCCCAAAGTAGCCGCACTGGAAAACTTTTAGCCAGGATGGATGTTGGATCTACACAGCTGTATGGATAGAACCCCCAGTTAATCTTGCCCAGCCTCTAGTCTCTAGCTCTTCCTGTAGCCAGGAACACCTCACACAGTTAGGAGAGAATTGCATGTAAATGGCCGAGAGGACTGGCTGCAGTCTGTGGGAATTTGATCATTCAACAAGCCAGATAGGGACGGATTTTTACAAGCAGGCAGCTGTTTGACTTGGATGACCCCATTTTACAACATTCTTCTTTTTCCTGATATTTGAATTCTTCTTAAGTTGATAATTCCTTTTTTTAGTGTTACCGGGAATTTCAGCTTCCAATAGGATTTGTGCCGCACAGGATTTTCTAATCTCCTTGTTTATACTAATGGTTGGAATGAAGAAGGTAAACTCTGCAACCATAGTAGATTCAGTATAGAAGACATGCTCATTTTATACTTTAGTCTTTCATGCTTTCTGTTAAAGTCCCGTCGTGGTGGGTAATTTTAATGAATGTAGGAAAACCCCAGCCCACTTTGGGCTGCACCATTCTCTAGGCAGGGAGTCGTTTACAGTCTAATTGGGCAAATCAAGCTGAATACAAGCACGCAGGTGAGCATGTGCACATTAATTTCTATTCCCCTGTGAATGTGATGTCATCAGATACCTCAAGATCCCTTTTCTTTCCCTGCTAGGATGGATTGTAACTTGGAATTATAAGCTAAACTAAACCTTTTCTTTTTTGAAGTTGTCAGGGTTTTTATTACAGTAACAAAAGGGTAACTTGGGATATCTACAAAACTTAGGAGAAAAGAAAGCATAGTTGGTACTGTGTATTTGAAATATCTATCCAGGGTCCTCTCCTATACATGGGTCTTCTACACAGCGTGTCCCTCAAACACTGGGCTTAAAGATAATTTATTAAAGAAGCTTTGTTTGAATTCTGTTTTAGTATTGTATCCTTGCTGTCACAATGGCATGTTACATGTGATGGTCACATAATGTGATTTGCCATTCTTCCAAAGATGCAAATACTGGAAATGCAAGTGGATATCTCTGTTTTCACATCAGATTGGCCCTCTCCTTTCCCATCTTGTTTCTTAGTCGTTTATTGCAAAAAATAACTTCAGTATGGTTTAGAGCAGCTTGCTTTGTTACTTTTTCTGGGCTTATTACATTATTATAGTAACAAGTTTTTTGCTACATTTATTCATGCCCCTATGTTGAATACATATAACAAAAATTGGTATTCATTTTAGTTGTTCTAGCAAAATTTGTGTGTATATATATATACATATATATACACATACACACAAAAAATTTTATATTTATCTATATATGTATGTGCCAACAACAGTTAAAACGAGTAGGCTTCAAACCCAGGTATCTAATAAGCCAAATATATATGTATGTATATATGGCACACATATATGTATATATGTGGCACACACACATACACATATATATGTGTGTGGCACAATGGATACTTGAGCTTGAAATCTACTCACTTTACCTATTGTTAAGTCACCTGATTCAATAAAACCTCAATTCTAACTTACTATCTCTCACTCATAAAAGAAAAATGAGATCGGTGATACTTTATCTTAAGTTTGTTTGTAAAGATCTATTGAAATCATGATTAAATTACTCAATAACAGGTCCTAGAGAGATGACACAGCAGTTAAGTCTTCTTTTCAAAGAAGCCAAGGTCACTTCCCTGCACCCATGGTGCCTGGCTCATAACCACCTGTAACTCCAGCTCCAAGGATCTGATTCCATCTTCTGGCACATTTCAGCACCCAAATGTGCATGTGTGCACACACACACACTCATGAATAAAAATAAAATAAAATCTAAAAGTACCTAGTCACAGATTATTAAAATACTAGGTGTTTTTCTTTCCCTCTCCAAGACAGTCTCTTCTTATTGATAGCACAGGGGAAAATCCCTGTCACTAATAAAATTTATTGTGAAATGTATGAATTCAGCATGAGCTTTCTAATTCTCACAAACAGAATATTGATTCTGGAGTTTTTAGCTCCAAATCCTCAAAATGAAAGTTTCATGGCATTCCTTTCCAGTCACTTCTGCTATATCTCGAACAAACAAAGTCTGTATTTAATAGTAGTCTGCTAATTGGAAAGCTGCGCTAACTTAACAGATGCTGAAAGTGAGAAGCTGCAAAGAGACCGCAGTGCGCAAGCAGAAACAGGATAAAAGGTGCCACCTCACCAAGCTCCCCAAGATGAACCTGAGACCTTAAGGAGGCTGTGCTGCTAATTACCTTTAGCATGTTTAAACTCTAATTTCTCACTTGTCAGCAAAAGCGGGGAAACTCCTTATTGGTTTGATCATGTCACACAGCAGCGTGTGGAAAGGAAAAAGCACAAAGGCTCTAGATCTCTGCTCCACCAAGGCTGCTGGGGTTTTAAAAGGAAGACCACGGGCAGATGGAGGTTCTCCTTCAGAGAATGGCAAGGAGTGGGGAAGAGAAATGGGGTGACAAAGGAAGCCTCTTTCCATTCCTTATCATCTTTCTTCTGTGCGTTCAGGCCCTCAGGCAAAGGCAGGCGAGACTTGAGTGTAAGAAGACAGCCCTCAGATAGATCTTAATAATCATTAAAGCCAATATGTGCAAAGAGAGAAGAGAACCAAGTGGTGAGGGCCTGGCTGCATTCAGACCTGAAGGATCAATCGGTGTAGAATTAGCCTTTCTAGAATCAAGCAGTATAGAATGAGCCTTTTGTGGGTGCTTGATACTACCCAAAACTATGTCCTTGTATCTTTCCATGGCGGGAAAGAAACTTCTTTTAAAAACAATAATTAAAAAAAAGATATCATAAATAAATGAGAAAAAAACTACAGGCAGATTTGTACTGTATGGGGTGTATGTGGGGGGTATGCGTGTGCAAATGGAGCCCATAATTTGATTTTGGGGGTTTCCCTCTGTCACCCTCCACCTTTTAAATTTCAGTTACATTCATGGGGGGAGGGTAATGCTTGCATGTGGAGGTTAGAGGGATGACTGCCCAACTGATCGGTTCTCTACCCTATGAGTTTTGAGTATTGTACTTAGGTCTTCAGACTTGGCAGCAGGTACCCCTATGTGCTGAGCCATGTTGCTGGTCCATCCACTTTATTTGTTGAAGCTGGAGCTCACCTCTTCAGCTTTCTGTACAGCAAGCTCCAGGAATCCTCTCGTCACTGCGTCCCTAGCTCACTGTTGTGATCAGCTTTTATATGGGTGCTAAATATTAATCTCAGGTTCTCATGTTTGCAGAGCAAAGTCTTTACTGACTGAACTACCGCCCCTTGCCAAGAGATTGGTACCTTAAGCTTGAATAGTGTTAGAGGCTGGTGTTGGTTGAGCATGGCAGTGTGCCTGGTATAGTGTGCAGCGCTTCCTGTAGTGAATGTTTTGTCCTGCACCCTGCCTATCAAGATAGCGCCTTCATTTTTCAGGTGGAAATGTTGAAACTTTAAAGTCCCTCAAATGTATAATACTCATAAGCCACAGACTAAGACTTAAGAACAAACCATCAGATCTCAGAACCCAAGTGAAGAACATTTTACCTGAAAACGAAATTGTAGAGCAGCATTAACCCCTGTAGAGGGCACTGTTCTGATTAAACTCTCCCAGCTACATTGTATGACACTGATGAAGCTGGCAAGCTCCAGGCCCTGATGCTGCAGACAGGTTCGCCTCTGGGGAAGGGAGTGCAGTGATTCATATAACCTGCTGTCAGGGTTATTTAAATCTCAGACCCAACCAAGAATTTACCTTAATCATCTTTTATCATGTTCTCAAATAGTTTTACAATTTCTCTTTTCTCCGTGAAGAATTTTTCCATAATGAATTCAGTTCTTGGGTGTCCTCCTCTCCGCTTTCGACATCTAAAGCTCCTTCTTCTGCTTTGTCCTTGATTCATAAAGGATAATAAACTTGTGACTTGATTATAAGCTCTTTGCCTGTCCTCTGGAAAGGTGGTACAGAAGGCAGTGTGGTACATCAGGGATGCCTTTAGGTGTATACTCATAGCCTGGGTAAATTGTAAGCTTGATAGGACAGCAGGCCACTTCTGTGATCTATTTTTTTTCTCCACTCCATCTGACATCTTTGGAATGAGCTGTACACCATATTTAGTTCGGAAGTATTGATATCAGTAGTGATTATATCCTACTTTCAATTCTGTTGCCATTACAGTAAGAGGCTTAATGAGAGAAAGGGTCTATTTTAGCCCACAAATCCAGGTTACAGTCCATCGTTGTGGGCAAGTCACAGCTGTGGTGGCTTGAAGCAGCTAATCAGATCACATTTACACTGAAGAGCTGAGAGAAATGAATATATTCACACTTATTTAGTTTTCCTCTACTCTTATACATCCCAATGCCAGAGAATGGTGCCACCCACATGGGCTGAGTCTCCTCACATGAATTATGGCAATTAGCGCCCTACAGACATGCCCACAGGCCAGCCTTATCTAGAGAATCCTTCATTGAGACTTTCTTCTCAGGCTAATCTGTTCTAGCAAGTTAAGGGTTAAGATTAACCATCACTGAATGTCTGGACAAGGGTCACAGTGAGGTGTAAGAAGGTGTCTCCTGAGGGACTATAGTGATTCTCTTAGAGTTTGGTTCTTTGTTGTCTGCTTTAAGAATACAGTAACTACAATTAGTGCAGCAAGAACCCAGATATTTTCTCACCCAACAGGTAATTTGAGGTGACTTCAACACCTGGAGGTAAATATCAAAAGTGTCTCTTCTATGATTTGACCTTAAGGAGAGATCCACTTGGTGTTAGCCAACGCTTAAGAATTGTTCATATGAATGTCTCTGATTCCTTCCTACATTGTGGAGAGAAGCATTATGCCCCTCTGTTTGGGGTTGGGTATTCCTGTGTCCATGTTTTCTTGAAGTCCCCGTTTTAGTGTGACTTCGGAAGTTGACAGGATAGCTGTTTTAAAGTCATTTGTATTTCCTTAAGAAACTTGTTTTAAATAAAATATGAGAAGTCTTTCTGAATGTTCTGTCCCTAAATGCTTTCATTATGGAGAAAATTCAGTTAGATGTGGTCATTAACATGCATATTGAGGATCAAGACAACAATGGGTCACCAATAATGTTTGTCCTTGAGAGGGTGCTCTGATACCATGATGGTTGTCTCTGGAAATCAGATGCAACACCAAATCCCAAGGCAGAATAGAAGTAAGCCCACTCAAGATGATGGAAGAAAACTGGAGAATTTTTAAAAGTTTGTCTTTAACCTGTTACAACCTATTCCAAAAACTTTGAGGGTCTTGGGGAAACTTCATTTTCATTTTTGCCTTCTTACTGTACTTCTTTCTATCCTAAAATACTCTCTGGGCAATCAACTTCAGAATTGTTTCAACGAGTCTGTCTGCCTATTAACTACTGCAAAGCACAGGGATTCCCGCTGTTGAGTGGCTGCCCACAGAAATAAGGAAACACCTATTGTTGTCATTACCTGGATAAAAGAAGTGCCTGGCTTGGATTAACGAGGCTGTATTGCTCTTAAGAAAGGCAGACCCCGGAAGTAATGAAGCTATGGCAGCAGGAATTAGCACTGGGTCTCTTCATCACAGTTGCTCTCCCCCAATTTGTTTGTCTATGAAGAAGATATGAGTGAGCCCTGATATGTTTGCTGGAGAAGGTGGTAATGTATCACAGCCTGTTAGGTACAAGCAATGAAATTGAGGCAGCTTAGGGACTCCATTAAGTACGCAGTGTTTAGGCATACCACATCCCTAGGTAGTGTATGCACTGTCAAGGAGAGCATTACACAATAAAATAATTGGGCTTGGGAAATCAACAGGGCTTCTATGGCCACACATCTCCTTGTTGGGGACTAGGGAAAAGAGATACACTCCCCAACATATGCATACACTTTTAGCATAAAAGCTACCCTGGATGAAATAGCAGGAAATTTCTCACTGAATAGATGGACTGCCAGTATATTTTGAATAATAAAAACAATGGTTATAATTAAGTTTTGTGCAGCACAGGAAGGATGCAGCCCATGTCATGGTCTCGGAACGATCGTATGCCTTGTTACTTGCTAGGCATCTCGGTATTTGGTTGGAGCAGCCGAATAGAAATAATTCAGATCTGATTAGCTACGGCACAATCTACAGGGATTTGTATGCATGTATTCATATGCACAGACTTGGTCCTTAAGTAAAACTCCATTCCTGTGTTCCATCACACAGGAATGAGTTAAAATATGCAGTTTAGACTAGATTGGCTACTTTGAGGCTTTCAGATAGGTAAACTTTTGTGGTCATCTGTTGACTATAAACTCTTTAGTAGGTGTATCTTCCTATTTACCTTCTGAGGTCAGTGAAAGTGCTATGATAGCAAGTTCGAGGTTCTGGTAGTTCTGGTATTCTTTCCTTGTAGAGATTTATTTTGAGTGAGTGAGTGAGTGAGTGAGTGAGTGTGTGTGTGTGTGTGTGTGTGTGTGTGTACAGTGCCTGCAGAGGCCACAGTAGGGTGTTAGATCTCTAGACCTGGAGTTAGGACCATGATGAGCTGCCTGGCTTGATGTGGCTGTTGAGAACTAAATTCCTTTCCTTGGCAAAAGGGTCTAGCATTCTTAATTGCTGAGTCATCTCTCTAGCCTGTTGTACTTACTCTCTTAAGAAGTTGTCTTTGTATATGGGGGTGTGCATTTGAGTTTATATTCCTGTTGAGGCCAAAAGAGTTGGATCCCTGTGATGCTAGGGTTACATGGGGTTGTAAGCCACCCCACTTGGGTGCTGGAAACCCAATTCAGATCCTCCTGAAGAGCAGCAAGTACTGTTAACCACTGTGCCATCTTTCCAGCCTACAGATAAAGGTCTTAATTCCCTTACTGGGTTAGCAGGAGTGAGCTGCTGCTATGTTGGTTTTCATGAGAAGACTTTGAAAACGGAAGGTCAGAGTATCTTAAGTAATGTCCCCAAGGCCATATAGACAGATCCTGAAGTTTTAAATACATACTTTTGACCTTGGTCATTCAAGAGGCAGGGGTAGCTGTGTAACCTCTGAGAGGGGAAAACCCAGTCCTTGCTAACTGTATCCGGGAAGACTTCTTAGGGCAGGTTTCTTCTACACTGGGCCTTAAAGAGTATCTAATTGAACTGGATATGTGCTAGAGACAGAATTGGAGTATGAGCTTTAGCATAATAAACCTTAAAGGCCATCTGCTCTGGACCCCTAATTTCCAGAGGAGAAAACTGGGATCTGGGAGGTTAAGCAACTTGCTGTAGGACATAGGACATATGGCTAATTAATTGGCCTTAGAGCTGTTCTCCCGGGTCCTCTGACCAGTGTTATTTCCCTGCCGTTATGTCCACCAGCTTTCATTCAGCTGGTTTTTCACGACTGCTCCCTACCATCATTTCCTAAAGTGATTCTCAGTTGAAAATGGACACTTTCTTGTGTGTCTTTGTTGGTTGATGTTTAGCTAGGATGGACTCGGGGCAGACATGGACATGAGACATTAGGGATGTAAAGACATATAGAATATTACCTTCCTATTGTTTTTCTAGAATTTTATGCCATTATTTGCTTTGTTCAGTGGGAAAATTGTATATAACTCCACCACCTATTAGATTTAGCAGCCTCTTAGGAAAGTGAGCTAGGGACTGGGGCAGTGGCTCAGGTGGGAAAGTGTTGCCTTGCCAACATGAAGACTTCTGTTCAGTTCCCAGAAACTACGTTAAAATAAAAAAAATCTAAGCATTGTGGTACACACCTGTAATCTCAACCCTAGTGAAAAGGAGGCAGCAAAAGCTTTGGGGCTTGTTGGCCAGTCAGCCTACTTGGCAAGTGACAGGCCAGTGATGAGGCCTGTTTAAACAAATAAGGTGCTTGGCTCTTGAGGAATACCAGCTGAGGCTGTCCTGTGGTCTCCATATGTGTGTGCATACACACACACACACACACACGCACACACACGCGCACACACACGCGCACACACGCGCGCGCGCACACACACACACACACACCCAGAGAGACAGACAGATGCCTAATGACTGTTTTTTGGATTTTTTTTTTTACTCTTCCCCCACGTTTAGAATACCACAATGTTGTTGGTTGTTTTTTACTCTATTTACTCTTTGGGGCGGCCCGCCACCCCACTCCCAAATAAATCACACACATGGAGGCTTATTATTACTTATAAATGTCTGGCCTTAGCTTGACTTGTTTCTAGCCAGCTTTTCTTACCTCATTTATGTTTTGCCTCTGGGCTTTTGTCTTTCTCTATTTCTGTATACCTTTCTTTACTTCTTTCTCCATGGCTTTCTGTATAGCTGGGTGCCTGGCCCCTGATGTCCTCCTCTTCTTGTTCTATTTTGCTCCTTCTCCTCCCAGATTTCTTCTTGTATTTATTCTTTCTGCCTGCCAGCCCTGCCTATTCTTGCTCCTTCCTCACTGTTGGCGATTCAGCTCTTTATTAGACCATCAGTTGTTTTAGACAGACAATGTAACACAGCTTCACAGAATTAAACAAATGCAACATAAAAGAATGCAACACATCTTTGCATCATTAAGCAAATGTTCCACAGCATAAACAAATATAACATATCTCACAATAATATTCTAAAACAATAACCTGAGTCTAGTGTTTGGGACTAGCATGGTGAAAAGAAAGAATTGATTCCTGAAAGTTGTCCTTAGAACTCTACACATACACACATACCAAAAGTAAGTAAAATGTAATATAAAATATTAGAAAGCAATAACAACAAAAGAAAATAACCTGGGTCGTTTTTAGGTCTAGTAATGTCAATTAGCTAATATCCTTCCTGCCATCCATGAAGACTTCATGAAAGTACATTGAAGCAGCCTCATATTGGGCGATGCAAATGCTATAGGTGGTACAAATGCAAGTCATTGACAGGCTGGCATCTTCCTGGGCTCTAAGCTGTCTCTTACTTCAAAGTGCATCAGACAGTTTTTGCCTCCTTAGCCAAGAGGTTCCATCAGGTTCACGTACTGCTAATCTGGGACTTAGCTAATACTGACTAGAAAAGCGTTCATTGTCCTCTGACTGACCTTCGAATCCTCTTCTCCACCTCAGACCTCAGTCTAGATCTGCACCTTGAAGTGGGACTTCCTCATTTTGTCTTCCCTGTAGTGATCTAAACTAAAATGCAAACCTTTCAGTAAGATCTGAGTCAGCAGATATGCTCATCTCTGTGGTGCAGGCTTTTAATAGACCAGCCAGATTACAGTAATTAGCCTATGTATTACCTCATTAAAATGTCATTAGCGAAGGCTTTGTTCTTTCAAGATCTTCAAAATACGGTTGAGTTCTTCACGTTGTGTCATCAGCCGTTCACAGGGGCCAGGTGTTTGTCTTGGGTGCATAGGAGCAAGGGTTTATTTTTTCTTTTCTTTTTTTTTTTGCGGGGGTGGGGGGTGGTGAGGGTTATTTGAAAGGGATGTCCACAAAGCAGATACCTCTATAGATGATGCTTTGTGTCTCAGGGACATCTTCCTTCTGTTCTGTGAGTCAGGACTGATAGGACTGTTTTTCTTTCTCATTCTGTCTCCTTATGGCTGCTTCAGGATATGGGCACCTGTCAACTCCTACAACAAACAGTTCCCTTTGCTTTTCTTGTAGGACTGCAGACAGTTACAACAACAATGATAATGAACAATTCTGTAAAACAAGTTCGTGTCCCCCTGTTGTCACAAGATAGAGCATTTTACAAGAATGAAAACATCGGTGTTAGGTGGGGCTGGAGAGATTCTTTAATCATGAACAACACTGGCTCCTCTTCCACAGGACCCAGATTCCATTCCTGACACCTATATTGTGGCTCAGAATATTCTGTTACAGTTCCAGGGGCTCCAGCACCCTCTTCTGACCTCCGTGTAATTAGCTTACATACCTGTAAGCAAAACACCCATACACATAAAAATAAATGACTCTTAAAAAAAAAAAAAAGAAGAGAATGTGGATGTTAGAATCAGACCACAATGGGTTCAAGGTCTAGCTTCACTTCTGACATGTGTAACTGACTTTGCTGAGGTTTAAGGTTTAACATTCTTAGTTCTCTGTATGGGGCTTGGGGTGTGTTCTTTGGGGATGTGTAGGGCCTATTTAGAAATTCAGTCAGACTATGTGTATGAAGGTGAATTCATATGGCAGAAATCAGGGACTTATTGGTTTTATTTTGATATCTTTGTGAAAGATATGTCAACTGGTAACAAAGAAAAGACACAATCTGTGTAGTTAGAACATGGACAGGTGGAGTATCCCTTGTCGGAAGGTAAAGCTGTAGACTGTTTTAGATTGTACAAGAAAAAGAATGGAAAAAAAGGCCAAGAATGTAGTCTTACTTACAGGGGGTAGAAAAACTTAGTCCTTAGGAAACAAGGTGGGAAAGGAGAAGTAAGCGGCACAAGACAAATGGGATTCATAAATGAGTCTGTGTATTCTGGCCAGCAGTGTAAGAATTGTCCACTAAATATATGCACTTCTGGAAATTGCTTCTTGGCTATGCCCATAATGAGACCGAATATTAGCCTCTCACACCCAGGCACCTCTTGCAGCTGGTCTTTGTGGTCTTGTTACCGTCATTTGTTCGCGACTTCTCACAACTGTGTATATAGCTCCGTCTCTCAAAGAAGTAAAAGGGTTTTCTTTTAATGCTGATACTGTTGAGCAGAACTCTTCTTCCGTGTTAGAGAAGTAATGAGGCTTATGTTAGGTCATAGACACAAGACAATGAGGGACATGATATTTTGAAGTAAAAACCCAATTCATAGGACCATAACATTGTATTGGGCTGTAGGGATTGAATTAGTATACCTTCTCTCTCCCTGAACCTTTATAGTAATTTTCTGGCAGTTGAGGCAATACTAGCTTATTGTCAAGACTGAAGAGCAGCCAGCTACCCTCTCACCCTGACGCTTCCCACTCTCTTATTCTGCATGCACGTGCAGCATTTTTTAGGAAAATTTCAACACTGTCTCCTTTCTAAAATGAAAGTGTTTCCACTCCATGATTAGCATCTGTTTATAGAATAGTTGGTATTCTCCTAATTAGATCCTGCACAGAAATAGAAAGGCTGGTATGTAAAAGGATAATGAATCTTTATTGCACAGTTGAAATCAGATTTGTGCAAAAGGCACTTTGAAGACAGTAATAAGCAGAGACATGTATTAAATCACCCAGATAAGACGTCCTCTTTATATTTTCTATTTATAAATGGAAATTATGACTGCCCAGTGGGTTCCAGATGACATTTCCTATTACCAGCAAAGGATTTTTAGTCTTGACCATAAAAGTTACCTAAATTCAAAAGCCTTTGTGGTTTCATGGCTCTAAAGAACACTTCTGGAAGGGACCAGGGCAGGGTAGAGAGGGTCTCTTGTCATTTCCTGTATGTGTGCATCCTGACAGAGACAGGGGTGGCAAGTGGGAAAAGAAAGAAAGTGTTTGAAAGAGCGGTGATAGAATCTAATCAGGGAACCAGTGTCCACCTCCCACGTGCTGCAGCATTTGAAGTCTTCTGGCTTGGCCCCTTGAGAACCAAGTGCAGGTCCTTATACACTCTACCTCACACATTCTCTTTGTGTGCATTGTCCATGGGCGAGCCTGGGATTCATCTCGATGCTAAGTACTTGAGGGAGGTTTATCTCTGCCACCCCCTTGCTGTGCTTCTGAAAGCAAGGAGGGAGCAGGAGAAGGAAGTGGAGGAGAAGAAGGGAGAGGAGGAGGAAAAGGACAAAAGAGAGGAGGCGGGGATAAGAAGAGGAGGACAAAGAGAAGAAGGAGGAAGGGAAAGAGGACAGAAATGGTAAAGAGACCAGGAGGCAGCACAAGTCAGTGTCAGATGAGCTGCCAGGGATGGAGATTATGGCTGCTCGGGACCTTGGAGAGTATCGTGTGTCTTTTGTGTCTATTTTGCAGTCCGAGCTTTATGTAAGATGGCAGTCTCTCCTGGACTGTACTTAGTATCGATTTACTCCAGGCACGCCAGACCATGTTAGCATTACTAAAGGAGAAGTGCCATGGATTTCTCTCACCCAGACATGAAGAATGTACTCTTTTAGCTCTTCTGTTCTCCGCTCTTCCTTGTCTCTTGTCATTTTCCTTCCTTATACAGCTCTCCTTGTCACAGCTCCCCCTCCTCCCTCCCCTCCCTCCC
>PVIU01005002.1:0-119204 GCA_004026605.1 Ondatra zibethicus
TCCTGAGTGAGGTAACCCAAACCCAGAAAGATGATTATGGTATGTACTCACTCATTAGTGGACCCTAGCTATAAAATAAAGGTCACCAAGCACTTAGCTCGCAAGCCCAGAGAAGCTGAATACCTAGGTGAACCCAAAGAAAGCATACACAGAACCTCCTGGAAGTTGGAAGCAAACAGGATCATCAAGCAAAAGTTGTGTCTTACATTTTACAACACAATGATAATTTCTTCCCACTAACTTTAGAAACTGTTTTTGTAAGTCACACATGCATAAAACATGCTATGATAACGATACACTACTTCCACAAGTTGCTGTTGTCTAAGTTTTTATTGTTCACTGTGCTACTTTGTACTAGATGTGATTTATTAAAGGGATATTTTGTTAACCAAAGTGTTTAAACTTTCGAGGCACCAAGTGCTCTCACCATGTAAGAACAATTGTGACCCCAACGGTGTAGATCTATTAACTCAACAGCAGAGATAAATCTTATAAGAACAAGATAATACATAGCAGTCTCTTATTTCTGACATTTGTACTTAAAAAGTCTCTGTGCACACATAGTGTCCCTTTCATGTACTTCTCAACTCTCTGAACTCTACTAAGCATCAACAGTGTCTTCCCAGACTCACATCTGTTATGTTTCCCTACTGAATACCTTGGCTTATCACATCTTAATCTCTGACAGCCCTTCTTTTAGCATACCTTCTCTAGCTCAGTCTCATTTTCTCTTAGCCTTCACTGTTCTTCACTTCCACATTTTTCTGGCCCTTTCATTCTGAGTATATTACAAACAAACCTAAGCTCTATCTCAGAAAGCACTCACCTTTTCCTTCCAGCATTTGCTCCATTTTCTTTCTTCCCTAGACATCTAGTACATTACTGGTATTGAATCAAGATTGTGGCCTAACTTAATAGCCGCATGTAAGCATGACTCTACCAAGTATTACACATACTGATGAACTGGAAACAAAGTAAGCAATTGCCTGATGTAAAACTCTGCCTAAGTGCAACACACACACACATAATAATAATAATAATAATAATAATAATAATAATAATTATAATCACCACAAATGGTATCTTCAATAGGCTACATATATAAGAACTATTTTGTATTTTCAAAAAAACCTTTCAAGAATGAGTTCCCACAGCATTGTGATACCCAAACAATCTTGGATGTGTGATCTCCTACAGGCATATGGCCAACTAAAACTGTCTTTCTATTTTCTGGCAGCTAAAATCACCATCTACCCTATAACTGGGATAGAGTTATGTGTCCAGCTCCCTTCTCCATGTTGGTCTTTGGTCTGTCTTGGGTTTATCTAGATTTTGGATTATTTAATGGCACTTTTTGTGATCCTACCTAATACCAGTAGCAGTATTTCCCCTGATGTGGAGCTGAAGCATTTAAATGAGTTTCCTTGGTGACTGCATATACTGCTGGGCAGCTCAGCTCTAAAGACATAGGTGTCCTTATTGAAAGAGACTCAAGTACATTAGGACTTGCAAGCAGGCTCTGTGAATGCAGCAGTAGGTGAGACTTCTCTTCTACTGAAAAAAAAATGGCATTGGCAAATTCATGGTTCTCAAAAAGATCAATTCAACTTTATTCAAAGTTACCAAATTTCTCTAATGCCCCAATACCAGAAACGTGGATTTATATGTGTGTAAAATCTGTTGACTTTATACAGTGGCAAAGCATTCATAGTTTTAAAAAACATGCTTTGAAATATGGAAGCCACCACTTCAGGTAGGCAGGTTTTAGTTCTGATTTTATAGCAGCCACAAGAAGAATTGAAAAACACTAGTGTTTGGGGATCAAGCAAGGGAGGAGAAAGACTTAATTGAAATGATCCAAGGGAAAGGAAAAGAATGAGGATAGGTCAGGGGAGGAGTGAATTACAAATAAGGGGTGACCAGCAGTGTCAGATTGCTTGGAGAGGTCAAGTACAATGAGCCCTGGAGATGGACAATTAGCAATTAGGAGGTCACTGGTTACTTTGGCAAAAGCACTTGCAGAGCAGCAAAGCAGAAGCTAGATTGTAATGGGCTGGGAAGGAGTGGGATATAAAATTGAGAGAGACAACAGGCATAGATTATTCCTTGCAAACATTTGGCAGTGAAGCTAAGCAGGAAGATAATGTACTATGTTGAGAGAGTAAAGAAATATAAACAAAGCTGCTTTTATTACACTTTTATTTAAATATAACACATATGAGATATATATACACACAAATTGTTAAGTGTATACTTTTGAGAAATCTCCCAAGACAAACTTCTCTAATCAAGGAGAAGGCACAGAGTCTTCCCTCGGTCCTCCCCAACTTCCCCATTTTCTTTTTCATTGTCAAAAGTTAACTGACGCTGGGACCTAAAACATCTTCAAGTCTTGAAGAAATGAGAGAAATGGCTCAATTAGTAAAGTGCTTTCTGCTAAGGACCTGAGTCTAGATTTCTACCACCCACATGGAAAGCAAAGCACAATAGCAGGAGCTATTGACTTCAGCACTTGCTGGGTGGCAGGGCAGGTGAGTGCAGAAAGGAAGATCTCTAGAGCCCTCCAGGTGGCTAGTCTTGCTGACTGAATCCATCATCAATGAGTTCCAGGTTCATTGAGAGACTTTACTTCCAAATGTACGATAAAGTATAACTTAGGGAGACACGTTAGTTCAACATTTCTTCTTCACATGCATCTACACAAATGTACACACACACACACACACACACAAAGTAAAACTTTAAAGAAAAGATAAATAACACTGAGTATGCTTTTAAAAGCCATAGGAAATCATATTATTTTATATGTACTTAAAACTTCATAGATATGTTTACATGTATACACATATATACAGTTTAAATGAAGTTATTTCACTCATGTCAGTAATGCTTCCTCAAATGCCATAGATAATTTGACAAAAACCCCAGTGCCAAAAATGGAAATTATTCTTTCAAGATTTTAATCAAAAGAACCCAAGAGCCTCCCAAAACAATACAGATATCTGTCATTTATCTTGGAGGCGTCTGAAATATAAATCATAAGACCTTATTGTTGTATATGTCACATACTTCAGACACCGGACTTAAAGTAATAAAGGTGGAATCCCCTCTCTGAGGAATAACTCTCATTGTACCAGAAGGATCTATGCAAGTTGCCAAGGGAGAAAAGCAGCCAATAGTCCTACCCAGTTTTAATGTCTACAAACCACAACAATGGCCAGAAATCGCAAGATATCCTGAAAGGGACATTAGTGGTACTGATGTCCTGAAGACAACTAAACAGTCATGTAGTGGGACAAAAAAGCCCACTCAATAGGGAGGAATTCATTGCTGGTACCATAAACCTAGCCCTCCACCTGTGTCTTTTAGGGTAATGGACCCTAGAACAGAACCTGGTACAACCATTTTCCTTAGCTGGTATGATTTCTACTCATATTCTAAACACTTATAATTATATCCCTATAACCTTACACCTTTATACACTTATACCTTCATATCCTTATGTCCTTAATCCTTAATGCTCATCCTTCTGGGTTTAGCAAGTTAATTCATCGTACTTTGTCTAGGAAACCATATTTTTCAGTGTACAGGTTGATTAGACAAAGTGAGGATGTGTAAATGCATGGACATAGATCAAAGCATTAGGATGTTCTTAATAATGCAGAAATAATACTTAAAATTTTAAATAATTCCATAATAATTGAGAAACAAGAAGGTACAGATTCAGGATGAGGATGATTTGGAACTGGATTTAATTGAAGATGAATGACAGAGCCTAACGAGAAGGAGACAGGGTTCTGAATTCTAATTTGAATGATTATAGGAGTAGAGCTAGCCATTCTGCTGACTAGTAAATCAGCAAACCTAAAAAACACAGCCCAGAGATTGTAGGCAAGGGGGATAGAACAATCTCATTAAGTATTAGAACTCTGTAATTAAAGGTAAATGATAAAACTATGAGTCAGAATTTTGGGAAAGGAATTCTGAAGCACATAGAGTTGGAGATCAATAATATTCCTCTTAGAACTTTGTCACATGTGCCTATTAAACACTTGAAAAGCAGCCGTCCAAAGTGGATGTGCTGTAAGGAAAACCTTCATGGTGCATTTTGCAAATTAAAATGTGTAAAATGTCTCATTAGCAATTTTATTGACTATAGTTTAAAATGAAAATATTTTCATCTACCTTGGGCCAAATGACATTTATCATTAATATGCTTTACTGATTTCATATTAGTTTGGGGGTTTTCCTAGTAGATAGTAGAAAATTTAAATATGATTCTGTGGTTTATATTACAACTGGGTTAACATCCTTCCTTTGTATTCCTCGTCAGCATATTATATTTTATTGAGCAGTATTGAACTAGTGTACTTATAGAAAGATAATTTATTCAATTTATTTTTTTCCTTATCAATTATTTTTATTAAATTTTATGTTTTCTAAAACATTACTGAATGTATGTTGTAGCTAAAAGAATTAGCATAAAAAGTCAAAACAGGTCATTTTTATAGAGAAATAGCCATGTGCTCTGTGACTCTGTAAGTAGATATGATATCTGTCTTAGTTCGGGTTTCTATTGCTGTAAAGATAACACCATTGCCATGGCAACTGTTATAAGGAAAATATTTAATTGGGATGACTGCTTTACAGTTTCAGAAATTTAGTCCATTTGCATCATGGGACCAAGGCCCTCCCCACTGTATCTAGGCTGAGCAAGGTATACCACCAAAGAGAAAGGTTTCCAAAAAGCCAGTATAGGGCTAAATACTGATCTCACTGCCAGTGGCCACACAGTCTGCCCCAGCCATACAACTATCACCCACATTCAGAGGGTGTAGTTTGGTCCTACGCTGGTTCTCTCACTGTCAGGCAAGGGTTGGAAGGATCCCATTAGCTCAAGTAAGCTGTTTCAGTGGGTATCCCAATCACAGTCTTGACCTTTTTGCTCTTTGGGAGGAGGAGAATACTCCCTTCTCCCACTTTTTGACTGAACATTGGGAACTCAACCCAGTCCTCTGCTGTAGATCTCTGCTTCTATCAGTTGCTGGATGAAGGTTCTATGATGACATTTAAGATAATCATCAATTTGCCCACAGGGCAAGGCCCATTCAAGTACCCTCTCCACTATTGCTTAGGGTCTTAGCGGGGATCATCCTTCTGAATTCCTGAATTCACTAGAATTTCTCTAGTGCCAGGTGTCTTGCTAGCCCCATAATGGCTCCCTAAATCAAGATATCTCTTTTCTTGTTCTCCCTTTCTGTCCTTCCCCATTTCAACCATCCTGTTCCCTCAAGTAGTCCTTCCTCCTCTTCTCCCCTCCCCCTCTTCTTCTGCCCTCCCTTCTCATTCCAGCCCTATGCTTTCAATTTTCTTGGAAGATCTTGTCTATTTCCCCTTCCCAAGGGGACCTATATATATTTCTCTTAGGGTTCTCCTTTTTACAACTTCTCTAATATCATGAACTATAGGCTCATTATCCTTTGCTTTACAAATAGTATCCACTTATGAGTGAGTAAATACCATGCTCATCTTTCTGGATCTTATTATATGAAGATCTTATTCCTCCAATAAGAAAACTCAGGATGGTTTTCTCTAGTTCCATCCATTTGCATGCAAATTTCAACATGTCATTGCTTTTTACTACTAAGTAGTACATTGTGCAAATGTACCACATTTTCTTTATCCATTCTTTGGTTGAGGGCATCTAGGTTTTTTCCAGGTTTTGGCTATTACAAATAATGCTGCTAAAAACATAGTTGAACCAATGTCCTCGTACTATGATTGGGCATCCTTTCGGTATATGCGCAAGACTGGGTCTTGAGGTAGGTTGATTCCCAGTTTTCTGAGAAACTGCCATACTGATTTCCAAAGTGGTTGAACAAGTTTGCACTCCCACCAGAAATGGAAGGGTGTCCCTTACTCTTCATCCTCTCCAGCATAAGCTATCATTACCAATGGGTTTTTTATCTTAGCCATTAGGACTGGTGTAAGATGGTATCTCAGAGTGATTTTGATTTGCATTTCCCTGATGGCTAACGATGTTTAACATTTCTTTAAGTGTCTTTCTGCCACTGAAATTCCTCTGTTGAGAAGTCTCTGTTTAGATCTGTGCCCCATTTTTAATTGAATTATTTGATATTTTGATATCTAATTTCTTGAGGTTTTTTTTATATATATTTTGCAGATCAAACCTCTGTCTGATTTGAGGTTGATTAAGATCTTTTCCCATCCAGTAGACTGTCTTTCTGTCTTATTGACCGTGTCCTTTGCTATACAGAAGCTTCTCAGTTTCAGGAGGTCCCATGTATTCATTGTTGCTCTCAGTGTCTGTGCTACTGGTGTTATAGTTAGGAAGTCGTCTCCCATGCCCATGCATTGAAGGCTACTTTCTACTTTCTCTTCTATCAGGTTCAGTGTGGTCAAGTTTATATTGAGGTCTTTCATAAAGGAAAACATTTAATTGGGGTGGTGGCTTACAGTTCAGAGGTTCAGTCCATTATCATCATGGCAGGGAGCATGACAGCACGCAGGCAGACATGGTGTTGGTTACATCTTGATCAGAAGGCACCAGGATGGAAACTGTATCATTAGGTATGGCTTGAGCATATATGAACCCTCAAAATCCACCTCCACAGTGACACATTTCCTCCAATAAGAGCAACATGCCATACCAATGAAGGCACCCTCCTAAAAGTGCCACTCCCTTTGTGCACCAATTTCTTTCAAACCACCTCAAACTTTATTATGGCCTTGCAGTGAACAACTGACAAGATCCTTTGTAAGGGTCTGATTATCACTGAAGGAAGATCTCAGACTTAAATGATATGCAAAGATAAAGAGTGTTTATTCCAGCATGCAAGGTCAACCACTGGTACAAAATGGCAACCCAAGACAAAGGCCCACAGGTCCTTTTAAGCATAGCTAGGGAAATTCTAGGAACAGCTATGGCATTTTTAACATGATTGGTCAAACAAGTAGCAATTACATTAATGTATTTCTGGTATTTGTTTTTCCATATTTGGGCATACTTGGGCATGTCTGGGCCTGTTTCAGGAACTATGCTTTTTGGTCATTACCTTGAAATCCTTTGGGACTGACTCAGGCTTTGTTCATCCTCTCTCCCTTGTCCTTGTTGTCAGGGATGTTGTTTGAGAAACTGAGACAAAACTGAAAACAGAGACGCAGCTTGTGAAGTGGGGCAACTTTAGACCTTTCACCTTATGTACCCTTCTGTTTTCTAGGGATCATGGAGCACGGCTTTTCCAAATTGTGTGCCCTTTCATCTCTCCCACAGCTGTTTGTGTTCTAATAAGGGTTTGCCCTTGTCACAAGCAACCAGAAATTTGGGGGATGATTATGATGTAATAAATATTTCTTATTGAAATTGTTTACCAATACATATTAAAACAGTGGAATAAATGAATTTTCCATTGAGACTTCTGGGATCCATATTATCTCTCTGTCTCATTTTTCCAGGACTTGGTGTTTCTAGTTCCTCGGTTGGATCCCTCATATCTGGATGTGGCACAAGGAAACGGTGCAGAGAATGGTGCAGAATCCTGCCCAGGGCCAGGCCTAGAAATGACTAGCTTCATTTTACCAATACTTGACTGGTTAGCATACAGTCACATAATCAGGTTGCTCTTACACACTGATGAAGGGATAGAAAGCTGTCAGACTCTGTGTGTGGAAATGAATATTTCACCCTAATGACTTAAATAACTTGTCTTATTTTACATAACAAACCAAGGACTACAATTCAAATAATGTTATCCTGATTCCCAAACCCTTCTCTTTTTACATATAGTCTCAGGTAGATTGTACCTGTATTGGCCTTTTGGAAATAAGGGGGAACTAATGGTTGCCAAGCTTTCACTCTCTGATAGTTCACCTCAATTGTCAACTTGACAAAATCTAGAATCGCAAGGGAGACTAGGCTCTGAACGTGCCAGTGTCTGATTATCACCATTAAGTTAATTCATGTGGGAGGACACACCCACTTTAAATGGCAACATTTAGTCATTTGAAATCTGGAGAGAGAGAGAGAGAGAGAGAGAGAGAGAGAGAGAGAGAGGAACAAGAAGAAGAAGAAGAAGAAGAAGAGAGAGAGAGTACTGAGTACAAGCTCTGTTCCTGATTGTAGATGCTATGCGACCATCTTCTCGAAGTTCCTGCTGCTATGATTTCCCTGGTATGGTGGAGCTGTAACTTGGAATTGTGAGGCAAAATAAACCTTACTTTTCTATGTCTCATTTATCAAGGAATTTTATTACGGGAACAGGAAAATAAACTGAGACATACTCCCTTGTTCTTTTTAATAACTCATTTGATTGATGAATGTGAAGGAAGCACAGAAGCTTTCCTAGCATGGTGACACGAGCTGCTGTGCTCAGACTCTTGTTTCCCTTCCTGCTACAGGGAGCTCCTGCCTTTTGGGAGTCCCCTTGTAGCTCTGTCCTGAACTAGAAGTGCAAATACATTGCAAAGTTTTTACAGTTTCACTGTGTATCAAGTCTGCTTCTCCAATTAAAATTTTCAGCAAAACCAATTCTCTCTTGATTTCTACCTGTCTCAGTGCTCTCTTCCAAATGGAATAAAATTTCACAGGAAGAAAATGGAGCATCACTTATTATGTAAGAATCTACTCTTAAATGTACTTTGCTAAAGTACTAGTAGATTAATATGTAAAATAAGATCAATATAGGCCTAAGGTGATTAAATTCCTCACAGAACACATTATTGCCCCAGAAGGTTCATGAAGATTAGAACAATAGCAGATTTTATATAACACATGATAATCCACAACTGTACTTAAAAAAATTGTGGTGTGTGTGTGTGTGTGTGTGTGTGTGTGTGTGTGTGTGGTGCTCATATGTGCATTGGCATATGTTCACACATATAGGCATATTTGGAGGCCAGAAACTGGTGTATTGCTATCTTCATCCATTTTCTGTCTTATTTTTTAAAGTAGGATCTTTTTACTGAACTTTTAACTGGCCATTTTGGATAGCCTAGTTGTCCAGCAAGCCTCCAAGGTCTGCTTGCCTTTGCATACCCCTCCCTGTATAGTCCTTGAGTTAAAGTTGGTTGTCACCATGCCTGGCTTTTTTTATGGATATTTTGAATCTGAACTCAAATCCTCACACTTGTGGAGCATGCACCTTACCTACTGAGTCATCTTCCCAGACCTCATCATTTTATTTTTGATTGTGCTGTTCAGCTTTGCATATCAGAGCTAGAACAATAAACTACAATAGATGGCTTAATATACAACCAATTCTAAAAGCGGCTTTGCTGTACTTAGCAATACATAGAAGTAGAAACTCATGACAAGTTAGAGATTAATGAAGAATACCAACATAAAACAGGGGAAAAAAACTAAAGCTCAGAAGGATTCAGCTAGGCAAGAAGTTTAGAGGAAAATAATAATGAGCACATGGATTTCCCCAGACATGGTCCGGCTTCCATTATTTAATTTTAGAGTACTTAATTCACTGTGTGGACGAATAACACACAAACATATATATACTCAATAACAAAAGGTTACTATTTCACCTTAGTTAATCCACAAAGAGAATATAAAAGCAATTAATTAGCATGGGACTTTATATTTTAATAGGATTATTATTTTAATAAACATTTCTTTATCATAGTGGAAAACAAGGATAATGAAAACTCAAGTGACATGCTCTAGGTCATACTGTAAGCACAAAGCTGAGTTAGGGAGCAAGTTGAAAGTCCCTCTCTACCACTTATAAAAACAACATAATAAAATCTATTATAATAGCATTCTAGTTTTGTCATAAAACCATAACAAACCATAGCTATTACATGAAAAATAGAGTAACTAATATTTGCCTAGTAAAACTATAGTAAATTGGCTCTAGTAATAGCAACACTATAATAATCATACTGAAAAATAGCTGCATGTTACACTCTGTGTATTTACTACACTATTATAATAATTATAGTTCCACCATAGATTTCTTTTGTACAAAAGCTAAATTTACTCCAGTAATTGCATTCTCTTTTCTTGTCTGAATAATTATAAGAATATAAAAGTGTAACTTTTGATGCGAATCACAAATGCTTCATATTTCTTACCATTATTAAATGACGTGGAATAAAGGAGGATTGTTTAAAAAGGAAAAAATACAAAGTATATTTGTATATATATAAATATATACATATATATGTTTACCTATGTGAGAACAGGGAATACTTCGAGAGATCTCAAAACTTAAGGCAAGTTCATGGCAAAATTTTAGTGTTGAGAAATCAATTGGTTTAATAGACACCAGAACCTAAAGTGACTTCATTTAACAAAAAGGTGTTCAGCCGGTCTTATGCCACTGTGGCAGACATTTTGTTTTTCAATTAAAGATGTGCCTGGACTTTCCCGAAGAATGGGGGCCATGTCCACCAAAAACCATGATATACTGGTACACAGCAAGGAGTTCAGAAGAAGTCAAAATAGATTCTTGGCCACTGATAAATTTTATTCATTGAATGTGGAAATTTGTTTTGAGGATTAGGTTTTTAAAAATTAACAAGGAAGCCTGCTTCTTCAAAAACTATAGGTCTTCTCCTACTTCTTCTAAGTTCATGTGGCTATATAGTGTCCAAGTAACCACATCTGGTGGAAACTGCTTAGGTGCTTGTCATGACTGCTAGTATTTGTAAACATATACTTAAAGAGTCTTGCCCAGTTCGTTGCTTAGCAGAGAGTCTCATGACCTGAGGAGCATGGGCAGAGCTGACTTTCTGACTCACCTAGGATGGCTCTCCCACAATACTTAACTCATCCATATTTCTGGAATAGGAAAGGGATGAAAACCTGAAAGATGACAAGAGCTCTGGTCTCTGAGCCTCCTCCTGCGCTGGAGCTTTCAGACAACATGCCTATGAAGGGACCATCTACTCTGGTTGAGACTGTCTTGTGCCATGGAGAATTTGGAATGGGGTGCTGTGGGACAATGGTCTGTATCCTGTCACTTGCATTTTAAATAAATGCTGATTGTCCAGTAGCCAGGCAGGAAGTAGAGGTGGGACAATGAGAATTCTGGGAAGAGGGAAATTTCAGTCTGCAGTCGTCACCCAGACACAGAGGAACCCAGACACAGAGCAAGATGTGACTGCCTCACAGAATAAAATACCAAGCCACATGGCTAACACAGACAAGAATTATGGGTTAATATAAGTTATAAGAGTCAATAAGAAGCCTAAGCTACTAGGTCACCTAGTTTATAATTAATGTAAACCTCTGTTTGTTTCTTTGGGACTTAACGACTGTGGGAACCATGCAGGACAGAAACCGCAATCAACTGGGTGGGGGTTACCTTAGCACTAAAAATTTCTCTTTAGCTTAGGTTTTAAGTGTAGGAGCAGTCACAGAAAACAACACGGGTTTCTTCCTTCCTGCACTTTATCCCATTTTTCTCAGGCCTTTCTCCCTCTCTCTCCCCACTTCTTTTCTCCTTGTCTCCGTTATGGTCCTGCTTTCTCACTAATAGAGATTTACAGGTAGAAGGCTGCAGCACTCCCTTACTACTTAATTTGGTTTTCTTTCAGTTTTCAGTAGAATTATTCTGCTTCTGTTTTGGCTTGAAAAATAATATGTATATATAAACACATAGTATTTTGACTGGAGCCTATTTAGAGCCTCTGCCTAAAATCTATACAAATCTAGCACTGAGATCTAAGGAATAAAAGGTTTATGTTTAGACTGTCTAAATAGCTTAGGGATGTATTGCAACAGCGAATTGCTCATTATTTAATACTACTTAAACTAAGGGGGCAAACAGCAGCAGTTTTAATTTTGAGCTCTAAAATTCCTAAGGCAGAAAACAATTTATTTTTCATTATGTTTACAATGTTGTTTGCTTTGTCTTTGTTTGTTTTTTTCCTATTATTTCCTGTCTATTACTTGCTTTCAGAACTTAATTTGTCTCTTCAACTCAGTTTCTGGAACACACCTCCCACTATGTACTTCAGAACTATCTTTTTCAATCCTTCAAAGAAAACACAGATACATGGCTCCCCAACTCAGAGCGATGACAATTTATGTGAATGTTCTCCAACTCAAAATTTATCAGTTTAGTGACTTCCTGCTATCTTAGATGAAGTATGAGTTACCGTTCCTCTCACATATTACCAGTGGGTATTATTGAGAATACAGGAGATTCTGCCCTTAGTAATTTTATTCAGAAGAAAATCCTTGAAAGATGACTAAAAAGATAGTTCAGTGACTAAAGAGCCTGCTGCACATGTGGAGAACGGGAGTTCACACCCAAGCATCTACATAAAATGCTGGGTTTGGTGCCACTTTCCTGTGGTCTTAATGTCAGAGAGGCAAAGGGAGGGCGTTTCCTGGAGCTCACTGGCCAGCTAGTCTTGCTGAATCTAATACAAGTTCAGTGAGAGATTCGGTCCCAAAAATGAAGACAGAGAGAGGTAAAGGAAGAGATTGATATTACCTGCACATGTGAAAGTACAGTAAAGCACCAACTGATATATGTTAGAGTTGTTTATTGTATCATGTTGTGTTATTTGTTTGTGGTTCTGGGTATTGGCTTTAACCCAAACACTGGGCATGGAACCTGGGGCTCTGTGCACACTAGGTAGCTGCTGTTTCGACAAGCTGAGCCCTCAATCCCAACTTATCATTAATAGCTTAGAAGGGACATCATTTTAAAGGAAATTTTCAAATGCAGCCTTAACTGTGAATTAAGTTTGGATTTACTGTTATACATTGCTGATTTGATCTAATTTGGTTACTTTCCCTGCTTGTCAGGAATGTGAGAGCAAGTTCCACTGCTGAACTGTTGCTTTGAGCTGGACAGTCTCAGACATTGCCAGTATAGAAGCTCAGACTCCACTTCAGTTTATGACAACCAAGGTAAGGTTTCGGGAGTGGGTCCGTCAGAATTAAGAACATTCATGAGATCAAAACTCAGCCTGTGATGGCCAGATTCAGGACATTGCTGAGATGGAAGCTCAGCCTGAGACAGAATTTCTGTCCTGTCCTTAAGTAAGAGACAGATCAAATCCCTGAGAATAGGCCTAAAAGGAAGTTCTCTTCAAAAGGTGTTTTCTCTTTTTTGAATTTTTTTAAATGTTTTCTTTATTATTTATTATGTATACAGTATTCTGCCTGCATGTACACCTGCAGGCCAGGAGAGGGCATCAGATCTCATTACAGATGGTTGTGAGCCACCATGTGGTTGCTGGGAATTAAACTCAGGACCTTTGGAAGATCCATCAGTGATCTTAACCTCTGAGCCATCTCCTTATATAGGTAAGAACTAGAATATTACTCCTACTATTGCTAGAACAATGGAATAAAAATATTCAAAAACATCTTGAGTTTTAAAATGCCATAAGTTTTATTTCGTACAGATAATTGTATTTATAATCAATTGAATTTACACAGAAGGAAATCTGCTGGAGTATGAATGGAGTATGCAGAGGTTCTTTTTCAAGAAAAACGTTCATGCTTCTAAAATAAAGTCACCTTGAGGAAAGGAAAACTCTCTGTTAATGTTGTGCTCTATCTCTAAAGGGAATAATTATCTATTGAAATATCTTTGTGTACTTCTTTGTCATTTTTCTTATTATATTTTAGAAGCATCTATTAATCAGCCACTCCTGCACACTAATAAGAACTTGTAAAACAGTGGTCAAATCCATGAATGCAAAGCAAGATCTGTTACACAGGTTCTCTTGTGGTGGTGGTTGTAGACACTATGACTTGTAGGCATCTTGGCAGAATAGACAATCACCTCTTCTACAGTGTCAAAAAATGATAGCATGGGACAGCAGAAGGAAATGACTGTGCTGTGCCATCCAGATCAGTCAAGTAAGACAGGAAGGCTCTGCTCTAGAAGAAGGAAAGGGGCTCTGGTCACCCCTGTATGGGCACAGCAAGAAAGATAAGGGTTTTCATGCTCACAGAATAATGTTCTTATTCAAAGGGCTAAGTGAAACAATTATAATAGGAATCATATGAGGAAGACCTTAGATATAATTGTACATTCAATAGCATATACTTCTCTCCTTGTTTCTATCTCTATACTATGGAAAAGAGAAACTCACCTAGGCTTTCATAAATGGCAAAGATCTTATTGAATATGCTCAGTAAGAAAGAAAATTAAGAAACCACTCTAGAAAATAAATAAGAAGTCAAAGTTAAACAAAGAAGGACCTTCAAAAATCTGAGCCTGCAGGTAGTGAAAATTTATATAATAATATTGGTAGCCAATTACTACCTTCAGCTGTTATATATTAATTCTATCTGAGGTACCACTTTAGCAACTTTAATCTTGAAAACCAACTCTTGAAGTGCTGATGTAATTGCACAAGTAATTGTGCGGTTCATACTGAAGGCCTGTCACTTGCTAGATTTTGCTTGTACCTCAATGGCCCTTAGTGCCAAGGTGTATTTCTAGTGACTGGTGTGGCTTGACCTGAGCAGGGTATGTCCACTGGAGTTAGATGGAGGAGCATGGAAGCAGGAAAAGGGCAGTGGGGGGTAAGGGGTGGCTGCAGATTTGGTCTTTGGGAACATAACCCAGAGAATGGGAGAGTTCTGTGGGCAGATGGCTGCCTAGCTGTTGTTCTATGAAGTTATGTCTTAGTAGGGCATGAAGATGCTAATGTAGCTGTTTCTGTAACTACTAGAGAATAGTGTTAGTAGTTCTTTTCTACATGGTCTTGATTCCTTATCTCTCTCTCTCTCTCTCTCTCTTTCTCTGTCACTCCCTTTGAAAAAGGAAATAAAAGCATTGAAGCAATTACTAGTCCATAAACAAATTCAGTAGTAGATTGTAAATAAACAAATACCCCCAAACAAATTAATATACTTAATTTACAAATAAAAAACTTAATATACTCCAATTCAAGAGAATCTGAATAATGAATAATATTTCTACCTCATTTAGAGCACATGGTGGTGGTGTTAAGAAATCATTAGTCTCTGCTTTTCCACAAGCTGAAACTGGACCTGTTTTTCTTTCTTTCTTCATTTGTTAATGGGCTCTGCTAACTTTAACATTCCACATTGTGTGTTGGAGGACGGTGCTTTCCAAGCAGCTTTTCGGTGCCACACAGAAGAGTGTGGAGTTTGGGGAAGATAGAGCTTAAATTTAGTAGCTATATATAACATCTGTAGTTATGAATAAAAACAAAGTCTCAGGTGATCATTGATACCGAGTGCCAAAGAGAAGCAAAGTCTTAGACAAGATTCCCTGAACCTCTGAACAGGATAAGAGAGTCCTGGGGTGCTAGATACAATCCGCCTGCTATTTCATGATCACAAAACAAAGAAAATGGCACACGTTCTTACAATACAACTGCCAACATGGTGAGACGACGGGTCAAAACTCCTGGTGGGTCTCAAGGCTGCACACATGATCCACGAATGTTGTAGCTTCCTACGTGAAGAGCTCTTGGGCAACTTTGTTATATTCCTATCTCCCGAGCAAACCGTTATCACTGACGTTAAGAAACATTCCAGCCCTTTTCACTTGTAGGGTTGTCTTTTGCATGATTACAAAAGTCATACATTCACAGTGGAGAAAACAGAATTTAGAAGGAAAGATTTTTAAATATCTAAACAATCTTATGATTCAAAAATAAATTTTAGTAACATTTCAGCTTTTATTCTTCATGAATATATGTATTTATGGTATAATTACAATTTAAAAATACTTTGTTTTCTTTTAAAAGGCTATTTTATGATAATAATAGTGGTTGGTTATTTTAGGGTCTCTAGAAAATGTGAGGAGAATAACACAATTCTATATCAACATTTAGATATCCTCATTATCATTTTATAGAAGTGTACAATAGTATATTATTTCTTATTTTAATCTACTTTCCCAAGTTGTAATGTATAATGATCTTCTGAACCTCACTCAATACCACTTGCAATGGCTGAATAACCTTGCCTTAAATGAGAGTACCATCTTGAGAATAGATTATATGGTATTTAAGTTACAGAGCTTGGCATTTTTAGTGGGTTTTTTTTCCCAAGTAATAGCTTGCTGCAAGTTGAAAACTGTAGTTGTATGTGTTGGGGTGAGACAAACAGAGAGACAGACACAGGCAGAGGGAGACAAAGAGAGAACAAGAAAAAGAAATAGGTAATTGGATGGATAGATGATAGATAGATAGATAGATAGATAGATAGATAGATAGATAGATAGATAGATAGATAGATGAGAGGTAGAATATACTAGGATAGTATATGATAGTATACAGACATTGACTAGACAATCAGGAGATCCGATTTTTATTTGCATCAAACTTAGACCTACTTCGGTGTTCTCAGCTTAATTAACTAACAACAGAAGTGTACCTTAGAAGGCTAACAAAATAAAAATAGTTTTGAGACAGCAGCCAACCATGGCTAAGACAGAAATATCTATTTGCCTTCTCTCTAATATATCTCTCTTTTATTCACCAAATTGATTTAAAAAAAAGCCTGCATTTCACAACCAAGCATCAGTTCACTAATGTTCATTTGTCAGTCCCACTTGGACAATTGGGAGTTGTTGCTGCACTAAATTGTATAAATGGAAGAAAATAATGTGAGAAAAATGTGTGTCATGTAAGACAAGTAAAATATGGCAAAAATCCTTGCTCTTTATTTTCTTTCCCCATTTGGGAAAGAATTAAAGCTAAAGCTAGAAAGGCACTCCTCACACATTTGAGGACTAAGGTCAAAATGAATGAATCTATTTGTGCTTCAGTGCTGAGGATTGAACATGAGGCCTTGCTAGCCAAGTGCTCTACCACTGAGACATAGCCTAAGCCAAGTTCACCCTTTTAGTGAACATATAAGTAATAGGTTCACCAGTCCAAACAATGTATTTAACAAAGTCTATGAAAATATTAGGTAATCTTTACTGCATCAGTAAAGTGGTCATTAGTATTGATTAGGCCAAGTCCAAAAAAGAGGATTTATTGTGTTTATAAATTGTGCATCATACACAATTTTACATTTCATTGCATTTTCTTACTAGGCTAATCAATAATTTTTAATCCAGGAAATAAAAAAGCTAACTAAATTTAATAATCTTATCAGATGCCCATCACTGTTGATTAAGTTGCTAATGAGGATCGCTGTGTGCAAATATGGCATGTGCATTATATACTTACTTTGGTCATTTATTTTTAATTATTAAATTAATTTAGTTCTTAAGAAAAGGTCTCACTAAATAGCCCCACACTGGCCTGGAACTTAGTATGTTGACCAGGCTTTTTTCAAGCAAGTAGCAATCCTGTATCTCTGTCTCCTGTGTTTTGGAATTACTGTCATAAACCACCATGTCCAATACTTTTTCTTGCTTAAATTCATATACACCTTCCTCCTTGAAAGAAATGTACAAATCTAGTTATAATATAGGTGGATATTGTTGCTTCTACTTTCTGACCATCTAATGAACAGGCAAATTCAGTCTATTCTGAATGAAACTCAGGACCACATTGATAATACCTGCTCAACTAGAACAAACAATAAGTAAATATTTAAATAATTGGCTTTCTTCCCTTTCATTAAAAGATCGGTAAACCTCAATCAAGAGCAATAAGCAAGGATCTTCAAACACGACACACTCTAAAAAGGCTTTCAGAGTCCATGCAGAAAGAACAATTTAGTTTTAAACGCATAATGTGCAATGCAATAGAAAGTGTAGATGTATTCCCACAGCAGCAGGACTAAGCTGAAAATAAACAGCACAGATTCAGTCATGTGAAAGAGTTTCTACCCTACAAATCCCTGAAGGTTTTGAATAAGACTGTTTAGAATAATAGCAGTGTGGTACGGAACAGTGGTGGGTTAGATCTGTCCATTCAGGTTACATTTCCCATCTTCCCTCAGAGGCACAGCTCTCAAGCTATAAAAAGCAAGCGAAGCCTGGATAAATGTCGGGTGGTGTGAAGATGCTAATTCTCCTTTGTTCTAAAGGTATAAAGGGGCAGAGCTGCTAATAGAGCAAGGGCATAGAAAAGTGATGAGCTGACTTAAGTCCCAGTGTATCTGCAGCATAACCTTGGTTTAGCATCTTAGAATTTCAGCTTCCTTCCTAGTACACTATGGGTAGCAATGCTTGTTCATATCTCTGAGCATACACATATAGTCAATGATACACCGAGAGAGAATGGAGGTTAACTGAGCATGAGGCACCAATGAGTTGTTCAACAAATACTTATTTTATACCTTCATTTTTAAAAGATTCTGCAGTAAATACTAATACTCTGATGTTCATGTAACCTGTGCTATGGAATATGAATATTGCTTAATTTATAGTATTATCACATAAGTTCAAAGAATTTACTTAGTTTATCTGTATTTCCCACATAATATTTCCTATATTTTTTATTTCATGGTATTTATCACTACTTAGTATCCATTTACTTATCTGTTTCAACTTCCTACCCTCAAAATAAAAGCCTAGGAGAGCAAGAGGCAGAAATACTGTTTAATTATGAACATTCAGTTGCAAAACATCGTGCCTATTACAAGAGGAAAATTCAATAAACATTTGTTAAAAGAAAGATAAATTTATTTCCTTTAAGCTGACAGCAGCACTTCTAGCCGCTATGAGCAGTGACACACCCAACTCCTTGTAAATAAAGATACACAAACTAGATAATATGCTTTTCCAGCTCCATTTAAACTGGCAGTACCCTGAACATGGGCAACATCCAGTCAATGTCTGTCAAGCACACTGATACGAATCTCTTATTTAAGTAGCACATATGTGAGACATGGCGGGGGGGCGGGGAGACACATATCTGCTGGTGAAAGACAAGTAGAAGAAACTAGTGACTTTTGTGGAGGTAAAAATACTGCAATCAGAAATTTTCTGGAAATGTAGACTCATAGTTTCCATATCAAGCCAGGTAAAGGTTTTATAAAATACAACAATGTGGAATTGAACTGTCATTCATGTATATGCTTATCTACAAGTCCAATGACACAAATACACAGATGTGCTATGCGTGGATATGTATAGACTATATTATTTAAGAGTAATATAGTATTTTCTGCCTATTTATTGACTAATGCATTACTATATTCATATAGGTTTAAAAACAGACCATAGAAGCATTCAGACATTGTGAAATAACAACATAAATACTGGTTTGAATTCTATATGTCAAATGTCACAGGATCGAGCTATGAGGATGGAATTTGGATGAAAAATAACAGCTTTAGAATATAAAATAAACTTAAAAAGAGAAAACTTACACATAAATGTTTACTATCTTTTTTCCATCACTATAGATAAGAGGGAGACAGAGGACTGAAAAGGAATTCTTAGGAAAGGGAATTGGTTAATCATTTGCATTGTCATGCAAAGTAAACACCTATGGGCTCTCTCCCCCTATATTGGGGTCCTTGGAAGTCAGGAGGATTGTGTTTTCAAAGAGAACATGGCCAAGCACCTCCCCCACCCCCTCTCCACTTCAGCTCCTGCCAGGCAGGGGCTAGAATCTTTTGTGGCACACCATTATAGTATTAGGAAGTCACACAGTCAGGAAGGAGAGCAGAGAGGCTCGAGACGCACTGCCCTGTGACTTAAAAGCCCCCCATGCTGAATCTCGAAACAGCATGAGGTCCACTAAAGACCCACAGGACAAAACAGAGCAGGTTGCAACAGCCCTGAAGCCACCGCTGCCAGAAAAGCGTTTTTCCCCACAAGACATTTTATTCACTTTGTTTATTAAATTTAGTATTAGAAATAATGCACCACACCTGTGTGGTTTCATCCTGAAGCCAGACCCTGTCCTTACTAAGGGATCCAATCTCATAAACCCAAATTTGCATTCTTCTCCATCTGCTTTAGGGGGAACTCACTGCGCATTTCTCTTATGAAACAATTCTGAGAGGTTATCATGGGCATTGGTAGTGAAGGTCAGTACTACTAGATATTGCAGACTCATAATCATGCACCCCAACCCCCACACACACGCTTAGAAGCTTCTCCCTACCTTTCCTGTCATTCTCTATTAAAATTTTCTCATACAGTTCCCACCCCACATCACCTTATCCACATTATTCCTCTTGAGAACAGTCTGGCATCTTCCAAACTGGAGTGTTAAGTCCCCTGTTTAAAAAAATAAAAGAAGAAGAATGTTTAACATGCTATACTGCCTGCCTAACAAAGCACTCTCTCTCTCTGTCTCTGTCTGTCTCTCACACGCACACATGCATACATATACATACACCACACACATACAAACACATGCACATGTACACACATGTACACATGCAAATACTCGTAATACACCCACTCACACATATACACACGCAAAACATTCCCCACAGACACCCACATGCACACATCATACATACACACAGAGACACTCACATACACATATTCACACATACATACTCACACACACACACACACACACACACACACACAAAGCACATGTTATTTTGTGCCCCACATTGCAAGGAATTCTGGCAGTTTTCCGCACCTTTGCAAGTTGGAAAGTTCAGTTCACTTTAAATCTAGAAGCTGAGGGAAAATTAAAAGCTAGCTGTGCAATAAAACTCGCTATTTTAAGACCAGAAGTAACGGAAATATTCATTGACAAGTCCTCTCTCCACAATCAGACTTGAAAAATCCTCCAGAAAAGCAGGTAGGACGACGGAAAAGAAAAGGGTAAAAAATAAAATGGACAACCATGAAAAGATTTATAATTTACTTTAAAAATAAATCAGCAAAGGGAGGCCTGATCTGCCATTTGCTCTGAGGACTCTGGGGTCTCACATTGAATAATATTCCACAGCCCATTTTGATGTGCACTGAAATTAATGGTCAGTCACTTTGTGAAATATTATCTTTGTTAGCTTTACCACTAACAAAAATACACTTCCAATTCTTCACATTTACACACTGCCTCTATAAATGCAATCGGGAAATTATTTGGAGATAAACTGTACAGCGATTTTATTCATAGCCTCGCTGTATCTCACACTGTCAATCTGCATCACAGCTCACTAAATAGTGCCTAATGTTTATTGCATTTAACTGAATGTATACGATTCGGAAGGTTCGCCAGGGACCGATTATCATAATTATACATGTTTCTATGGAAACCCACAAGTCTATCAGTTTTGATTCATTATATTGTTATACCTTCTAGCACTTTCTAATTATTAGGTGCCCATAAAAAGTCTCAGTCTTGCTGTTACTATAGAAATGAGCTATAGACAGGCCTCAATTGTTAACCCTTAAAGGACCAAAATATATAGACTCAATAGCTGGTAGCTCTTTGTGTAGCAGAAACAGCGAATAATTCCTCCGATTACTAAAATTCATAATTGATTTACTGTTGTTAATTTCTGGAAATACTTCAGATGGACAACTCATGAATAATTTTCATAGATTTTATGAGGTTGTCCCGAGTTGAGATTCCCTCTCCTTATGCATTTTCTCAGGTATGATAAAAGGCACACACACACACACACACACACACACACACACACACACACAAATGAACACAGCACTGAATGAATTATCCCAGAGTGTACAATGAAAAGTCTTTTGAGAAGTATCCCTTCTTTCATAGATAAAGACACACTTGCTGGTGTAAACATGGAATTATGAGTTAAGTGATAATACAGAGATCAGAATATAATAGAGGAAGCTCAGGTGCAAAGAGTCTTTAAATCAAGCATCTAAAATTGCTTCAGAGCAATATGGCTATTTAGGTATAATTTAATATTGCTGCTTAAATTGCAATTTGTAATTTAATATTTTCATTTTACTTTTTCTCTTACATTCACTAACAGAATCTGTGAAAATTGAAAGGGACTGAGCAGTTTCATTGTCTCTCTAACCCTCCTGCTATTATAGTTTTCAATTAGAAGTGCCTTTTAATTTAGAACGGAAAAGCTCTCCTAAAGTGACAGCTCGCCCTTCACACCGCATATCTATTTATTTCGGAAGTCAACACACCATTCAATAACCTGAGAACAGCCCTGATTGCTATGCTAATAGTATTCAGAAATATGTCGACACCCGATAGAAACAAGTAAACTAAGGCTAATTCATAAAGTGAATAATCGGAGGCCGAGAAAAGCCGGTCTCACTCTCCACTGCTGCAGCTGGAATCTTAAGGTTACAAATTTAATTTCTCCCCTCCCTTAGGGAAATGAACACTATATGATAACCAAACTGAAATTAGATTTTGTCTAATATTACAGCCTAGCCTATTTGATGCAGTTTGTTTTATTATATAAAGCTGCAGAAGGAAGGGACAGAGACAATGCCTGTATTTGCTAATGCCTGGGTGAGCCAGGAGATGTGGCTTTAGCCAGAGCTCCCTTCAGCTCAAAGCTAAATGCATTTTGCTTTGTGCAGAGGGGGGAGGAGAGGGAAAGGCTGGAGAAATTTAAATGTATGCCCACATTAAAAAACAACAGCACTTGTTAGGTAACCATTTTCTTCATATTACAAGCCCAAACGACCACTGTCCACAGCAGCTCCTCATCAATTAGGAGTAAATCAAATTGTATAAGCAACAATAGAAATAGAAATTTGCATGTGGAAGTTCAAGTCCAAAATAACTGAGAGAACCATCAAAGCCATTGGTTTCTGGATCTTATGGTACTGTTGGCATTAGAGAAAAGTAGATTTGCTACTAAATAGAAAATTTAAAGCAGATTAGGAGTAAATTGAATCAGACACCTTAAAAACTCCATTTATCAGTAAACACTTATCATATGTATATATACAGCCTAGAATTAATTATTTCTTAATTTATATTAAAATTAGTCCCCTGCTCCAAACTAGACATTGGTTATGCAGAATGACTTAGTTATGGCTGCATTTTTTTACTTACTCATAAAAAGTAATGTTTAATAATAAATACCTTATTTTTAATCTTGCATCTACTTTATCCTTGAGATTCCTCTGAATCCATTAGGCTTTTTCAAACATCTATAGAGCCTATTTTGTACATTTCGAACTAAAGAAAATAAAACATATATTGGTAAACTAAGAAAATACACATGTGGAGAAAGCACACTCTGGCTTCTGGGTGATTCACAGAATTACATGATAGCAATAACACTGGGGCCAGCATCTCATGCGTTTGCCTAATCAGCCCAAAGGAGACAATAGCATAGTTGCTCCTGCAAGCAAGCACTACCTGGTGCGTGCGTTTAGGGAATACCTAAAATCATCCTTAAGGTAGTCAATCCTGAGGGACTGGATGGGGGTCACAAGGGTGATTAGACAAAGAAAACAGAAAGAAAGTCATCCAGGCAAGAAAGGCATCAACACCTGGGATGCTATTTATTTCCTAGAAGGAGAGTAGAGCTGCCCCTGTATGGCAAGGCCATGAATTAATTATATTCTGCCCCACTACCACCAGCAGGCAGCATAACATGCTCAGATTTTATTTTTGGTGACACAGGAAATGATGACTTATCATTCACGGTTGGATGTTAAAATCCCAGAGGACAGAGCCAATAAAAGCAGCTCCTAGAGACAAAAACTCATGGGCTATACCATCATTATCCATCAAACTGAAATGTTTAGGATTTGTATTTATTTATAACACTTTGCCACTGAGCAAAATATCAAGTCAACTAGAAAAAGTCTAAATTATTAGAGGGACTTTTCGTTTTTGTTTTGTTTTGTTTTGTACTGAAAGGAAAAGTACAAAGAGACATTAAGAACTTGTGATTCTCTTCAGCAAGGGAGAAACCAAGCTTCATTGAGAAGCTTGGCTGGTGGCCTGAGGACTCTTAGACCAATATGGCATGCCTTGGAATGAGCAACTGACCCCATAGGACGGTCTCAGGTACAGGTGTAATCAGCATTACGTAAAAGGGTGCATAGGGGAAAAACAAAAAAACAAACAAACGAACAAAATGCTTTTCTGCCAATAAGAGTAAGAGGAGTAGTCAGTCATGTTTCAGAAGAACTGAAACTCAAAAGTCACTTGGAAGGCAGGTTTACCTCACAAAGCAGGATGCAGAATATCTCAAAAAAGGTTTAGTCTGATAATCTGAAATGGAGGGGGAATAGAGGTCCTGACTAATATTTGGAGTGTTAATGTCACTCTGCTGTTAAGAGAAAGTCAGTAAGTATATATTTAAATAAGATACGAAGCCTGTGTTGTGGGTAAAAATTATGTGGAAGTCATGCATCAGATATATAGAGTGAGGAAAGACGATAGGCAATGGCCAAGGAGCCACTTAAAGGATATTTCAACTACAAGCCAGAGGGATTATTCCAGTGTCTTCACAGGAAGAGGAAAATGAGTGTGATAAAAGAGAAATAAGTTGTGCCCAGACAAAGGATGAAGTGTGGGTCCAAATAGTCCAGGGGTAGACACAGAGTGAATGATGATGGTACTGTCAATAGAAATGAGGTATGAGATGCTAAAGAATGAACTTGAATTCTAACATTCAGATGTGCTGATGATGTACAGTAGGTAGTCAGACAAGAGGTCTGAAACTATCTTGAGAAAGATTACTAATTTTCATTCTTCTGGTCTTGATATAAGTTATTGTTTTATGTTACAGATTAGTAAAGAAGAGAATGAGTGTAAATGAATATGGCAGTAAATTATATGATACTAAATTTAGCAACACAAGAATGATTAAATTTCCTTATGAAGATATGGAAAGAGAAGAGATACCAAATGAGAATTGTCTTATAATTTTCATCTGTGAGTGAAAGAAAAAATAAAAGAAAATAAATGGGAGGGTTAAAAATGAAAAGAGAAGGTAACATAGGATTCTAAGAGAAGAAAAAGAAGAGAAATCATGTACAGTAGGGTTTCTAGGCTATAAGGTACTCTGTAGGCATTGAATCAAGGGTGCTTGGGAAGACAGCTTTATATAGGTGTGCATGACTCGTGTGAATGTATCTGTTTTTAGAACAAAAATCAATGGTGAGGGTTCAAAAGTAGAAGATATGGCAGTGGAAATGCACATATAAAAGTACCACTGTGGTAAGGGCTAGGAGAAGGGCACATTCAGAGGAGAAATGACAAGGAGGGGGCACAAGAGAGTCCTAAGAATACTGGAGACCTGGAATGGTGGACGATGTTTATACAAATGCAAGAGGGGAAATAGGTGGTGATTCAGACTTAATTTGTGGTTTGAAAAGGAGGTATACATACAATTATCAGAATGGAGAAGAAGACCGCATTCCAGTGTGTTTAAACTGGACATAAAATGAGTAGGAAACCAGACTTCAAGCAAGCAGCTGCATGAGGCCAAGATCTAGAAATAATATTAAAGATTGAAAGGACAAGGGGCTCGTGTGAGTAATGGACATCTGCACCTTTCCTCCTTTGCTTGGAAGCAAACCCTGGAATAATGCCAAGTAGAAATGGCCAAGCACACAGAGCTTCCATCAAAATAAGAGACCTAGCAATAACAGAAGCTATACCTGTGAAGTCTCATAAACATGGCTGCCTACACATGACCCAAACAAGGAAAACACCTATAGACATGCTAACATGGGAAGGAGCATGATGGCTCATACTTATAATCCCAGGAGCTAGAAGACTAAGTTGTGGAGATTTGAGGCCAGTGAGCCTAGAACCAGTGGGTGAGGACTTTGTTGTTGTCCTGGTGGTAATGTGTGGTCAATATGCAGTTTTTCATTGCTGTACCATTCCAATGCTCTACTGCCAATGTTGTCACCTGACTTCCTCAATCTCAGGCTATTTTTGATCTACATTGCCTCCAGGCAAGAGCAAATCCATGCTTTCGTCATATTCCATTTTCATTTTCTTCATTTCTCATCTGTAATTGTCTGTTCTAGTTTGAAGTTAATGATTGGTATTTGTAGCTGTCCTAGGAACCACAGATATGGTGGATAGAATGGTAACACAGACTAATAAAGACTCAGGAGTTAAATTCTTTTTTTAACTCTAGATCCCAAACAAACAAGTTATTAGAAGGAACCTATAATCTTAGGAATATTTATGCATCTGTGAAGTGCTGTGGGACAATGGTCTGTGCCCTGACACTTGTATTTTAAATAAACACTGATTTGCCAGTAGCCAGGCAGGAATTATAGGCGGGATGACCAGGCAGGAAGTAGAGGCAGGGCAACGAGAATTCTGGGAAGAGGGAAGTTTCAGTCTGCAGTCGTGACCCAGACACAAAGGAAGAAAGATGTGACTGCCTCTTGGAAAAAGGTACCAAGCCACGTGACTAACATAGATAAGAATAATGGGCCAATTTAAGATGTAAGAATTAATTATTAAGAAGCCTGAGCTACTAGGCCAACCATTTTATAATTAATGTACACCTCTGTTATTTATTTGGGACTAAACGGCTGCAGGACTGGGCAGGACAGAAACCTCGGTCAACAGTGAAGTACATACTTGTAAGCAAGAATTGTTCACAGTATATATTCTGTCTTAAGCATGAATTGTATATAGCATATGTTCTGTGATGTCTACAATGGAGTAGACCTTTGCCTACTACTCTATTCTGATTCTGCTTCTCACACAAAGCCTGGAATTCCCATAACTCTTCTGAAATAGATGAATGATGTGAACTTAAGACATTCCAGGAGGGATTACCATCACTGGTCACTTAAGATCAGATGAACATGTGAAGAAAAAAATTCATTATTTTCCTACTGAGAATTCTGAATTCGAGGGTATTTTTATGGGTTCTATGACTAAGGAATGTTAGAGTCAATATCTCTGAAAGTCTTCAGACAGTATAACAATATGGCTGTCCCCTGTGCTGTCACTGACATAAATATCCAAGGCAAGAAAAAAACTACAGGAACTGGGGGTGAGGGGGGACAGTTCCGATGGTGGACCTCTTTGCAGCACAAGGACCTGAGTTTTCTCCCCAGCACATACAAAAGGCTTAACCTTGTGAAAGAGGAGTCAAAAGGGACCCCAGGCTTGATAGTGAGCCATTGTGGCAAAATCAGTAAGCTGCAGATTCACTGAGACATCCTGTCTCAAAAGTAAGATGAGGACCTACATAGAAGAGCATTTAGTGCCAACCTCTAGCTTCTGTACAAGTAGACATGGATGATCAACACACACATGCACCATACACTCACATGTGCATATGCACACATACATTGCCACACATATGAAATTTTAATGAAAACAAAAAACAGAAAAAGCAGTTTCTGGGTCAGCTTTGACAAGCAAGCAGTCCTACCCCCAAATTGTCAGTGTACTTCTGCCTATACCTCAAGTAAACTGTTAGGTGGTTAGACCTAGCAGCAAAGGAGACTTAGGAATTCTGCTTTTAGCTTCTCTTGTTGGTTGAGGCAGGGCAGAATGGGTATGTGTATTGTAGTGAATATTTAGCTAGGCAACATTCTGATTCCAAGACTTACAACCTCTAAAATCTATGTTCAAAATGCACTTCGTTTGGAGGGCAAGCAAACCATAAGGATTGCTCGTCTTTTTATGTCTGTTTAGATCAGTTTAAATCAACAAGCTGAATGTTTTCTTGGAAAGCACAGAGTTTTGAACCCAGGGAAACTAAGGATGTTTTCAAAAAGAGGTCAGCTGTGAGTGATAACACCATGCCTCCACAGAGAGCAAAAGGATCTCTGGCCCTGGGATGGATGGTGAGGGAGGCAGCTGCTGAGCCAAGGAAAGGCCAGGCTGTCAAAAGGTCATGCAAATAGGAGGACACAGTTTGGATGGGAATTGGCCCTTTTCCCATGTAAACTGCTTCTAATATTGTAAAAGTCATTTCATTTTTTAACAGCTTTATTGAGATACAACTTAAATATCATATAATTCACACATTTAAAGTGTACGTTTCAATGATTTTTAGCATAGTCACAGACTTGTGCAAACATTACCACAGCCAATTTCAGAACATTTCCATAATCCCAACTTCAACTTGCACCCTGCAACTATCACCTATCTATGTCTAATCACCACAGGCCCTGAACGCACGAGTCTATCCTTTATATTTATAGATTTGCTAAGTCGGGAGATTTCAGCTTACTGGATTCATATACCATGCCTTTCTTTGTTCTTTCCCTTAGCATTGAGTTTCCAAGATCAATTAATTTGTTTTAATAGTTGAATCATATACCACATTTGTTTGTTCAGTAGATGACACTGGTTTTGTCTGTTCCCATCTGCTTACAACTAAAAAATTAGCAGCAGAAATTTTATACAGTAAGATACCATCCTTGGTCCATTATGACATAGATTGCTATTGTTTTTAGATTTTCTCTTCATATTAATACAAACCTATTATGTAACATGTGGATTGTAAATATCTTCTCCTATCCTTCAGCTGTCTTTTCACTTTATTAATCATCTCCTTTGAAGTACAAATATTTCTATTTTTCTTAGGGGTTATCTGCAGTGGAGTATGTGGGTCATATACTGGTCCAATGCTAATCATTGAAGGAATTAAAAAAGAGTTTGCAAAGTCATGACAGCAGTGCACATCCATATCAGCAATCATTAAGGGTTCTGATGTTTTCACATCCTTGCTGACATCTATTTCACTTTTGTATTCTAGCCATCCTACAGGATAAGAAGTAATATCTCATTATAGCTTAGGTTTTCATTTCCCTGAATACTTTAGCACTCTTTTATGTGTATGTTGACCACTTTATATATTATTTGATTAAGTTTTATTTACAACTTGTTTTCATTACTAATTAAGATGTCTTTCATCCTAAATCATCCTGGTGGTGAAGACAGGGGAGAGCTGGTGGGTTGATCAACCCTGCAACTAACCAGGTCCTGAACCAGGGTTAAGTGTTGGCCCACCCCATCTGTGATCTGCTGGAGCATGGGCAGGGGAAAGGTCCTGCGGACCCAGAGCTCTAGGATCTCCATGACACAGAGAAGCAATGGGATATCCAGGAAAAGTCCCAGTGAAGGCCCAGTGTCGATAGTGTAGCAGAGACCAGGGACCTCGAAACAAACTGATGATTCCTTGTGATGAACAACTGCATGTAAACGTGTGGATAAAGGGGTTGACTGCGTGACTCACTGTATCACAGGACAGCTTCTATAACAAGATTTCCTTTTCTTTATTTTTTTCTTTTTTATCTTAAATTTTATTTTGGGGTGGTGGTGGGGGAAGATTGCAGGCCGCAGAGAACAGATGAAAGGGGATGGGAGTCATGTGGGACCTGGATTCTTTCATCTTTAATTGTGTCGATCCTTTTTATAGTCACAAGACAAATCTTTGTTCAGAAAAAATGAATTACAAATATTTTCTCCCACTTTTTGAATTATCTTTTCACTTTATTTATTATATTCTTTGCACCACAAACACTTGTAATTCATATGTGGTTAAATATATCTTTCTTTTCTTTAGTTGAGCATACTTTAAAGGCTAATTCTGAATAATACATTATCAATACTTGAGTCATGAAAATTTATCGCTATATTATTCTAAATATTTTACCCACCCCTATATTTTATATAGAATTCTTGAATCTATTTGAGGTTGATTTTCATATATGGTATGGATGTAAAGCCCACCTTCATTTTTGTGTGTCTAGTCCTTTTTAAAAAAGACTAATTTGCCCACTGGATAGCCTTGACCTCTTTGCTAAAAATAAGCTGAATAGAGATATACAGGTTCACTTTATATTCTTAATTTCTTTTCATCATTGTGTATATATATTTATATAACTTATATAATATGATACATATTTACATAATGTTATAAATATCCTTATGCTGGTATCATCCTATCTTTATTACCACTTCTTTGTAGTTAAGTTTAGAGAGCACTGAGGCCATCAAGGGACAGTTTTGAGATGAGGGACATGTGACTTCTCCAAATTCATTCTTCCTTTTCAAGATTGACTATATTTGGCCTCCTGAAATTCTATGAGTTTTAGAATTAGCTTGCCAAATTCTAGAAAGAAGCCATCTGGGAGATTTATCAAGATCAAATTTTATCTGCTCATCAAGTTGGGAAATCTTGTCATTTTAAAAATAGCAAACCCTGAGCCATAAACTGCTTTTAATATTGTAAAACACATTTCTTACTGTGTCTCTGTTTGCCTTGATTTAGTCTATTTTCACCTAATTTGTCATGGATATGAAACCTTAGTAGGAGGCAGAGGAACAAAGTTAGTGTCATGGGCAAAGGAACAGTAATTAGGGTACAGACATGGTTTCTGGAGCAAAGTCAGGTAGAAATGTTCCCTAAAAATCAGGTATTTGTCTTGGTGGATTCTAGAGACATTCTAAGCTTCACTGGGGTCTGCTATTTCTCCGACAAGCTGCAGACCCTGAGCTGTATCCTTTAGTTACAGTGGTTGCCATGACAACAGTTCACATGGGCTGGAAGAGAGAAGATGAGGCCTCTCTGGCACAATCATTAGTGCTACTCTGGCCAGCAGGAGGTGCCAAGGAGAGCAGACACTCCCACCTACCTCTATGAAAGCCAAAGACCGAAAACTGAGATGCCTCCTGTGAGATGCCAGAAGCAGGCCAAGAGCTCCCCAGAGGGATTTTTAACAAACAAATAAATAATGAAGAAGGAGAAAGTGATTTCAGTAAGTATGCTTGTCAAACACACTCTAGGAGTGCTTAGCTACATAGGGAAAAAGAAAAGTTTTATTTCTAGCTATGAAATACAATCTTTCTTAAAGTCAGACTTCTATTTATATGTTTAATTTTGCTACTCAATAATTCAATTTTTATATTTTCTGCAGTAAAAAGATTTACAAATTAGCTTTCCTTTCTTCCTTTCTTCCTTCCTCTCTCTCTCTCTCTCTCTCTTTCTTTCTGTACAGTGAACAAAATACCTCAGGGAACTGACAATTGTTGATTAAATTGAGTTCTAATGCTTGATCTCTAGACTACGCAGCCAACACTGCACCTATTCAGGATATCACAGGGGATCACTCATCACACTTTTCCTACTGCTATACCTTGAATTTTAGGAGCACATAGGGTAGATGTTTCAGTACCCATTTCGTGAATGCATCAGAATATTTTACCTTACACAATGGGGCAGGCAACAGTTATTAATTAAATTGTGATGTGAGACACCAACCACACATAAAGAATACAGATACAGAACAGCACCCTGTGAGTGGTTAAGGATTTATGTGATGGAGGAATTTTTACTCATATCCGACATCTGATTTGAAATAGCCCTATCTTTGTTGTGTGTAAATGGCAGTCTTTACCTTTGCAAACTCTTTAGTATGCAACCAATGTTTCATGGTACACATAACTGACTAAATATTTATCAAATATTCAGACACTTACTTGGTAGATTAATTATTGAACAGACTTCCTCTGAACTATCTTTCTTTTCTCTACAGCTAATTCTCTGTTGCTGGGTTGACATATGTTCTGTGGAGGCAGGGAAAGAGCTAGCTCAGCAAACTGTTACTTTCAAGGTGAAGCATGTAAGCATGTGGAGACAAGGTGCCCAGGCCAGTCCATGTCACTGATCTAGCAGACTTCAAAGAGTTTTTGAAGCCACACACGAAATTCTTAATGAGTGTGGTTTACTTGCTGTCTTGCAAAATTTAATTTGAAGTTAATATTTTGTGATTCATTAAATGATGGGGAAAGAGGAGTCTCTAAGCAGCTAAAACTCTTCCTTCAGCCAGATGCTTATAAAGCAACTCTACTGTACTATTATAGAGGTCGCAGAGGGAGAACTCCACAGACCAAATGAAGAATCTTGAAGTCAAAATTAGAAGCAGTCACTCACAAACTAGAAACATCGTAAATGGGTGAGGAAGAATGAGGGATCAGCCTCTGTCATTCTCCAACAGTGCAATGGTATTGAATGATATGGCTCTGTGCCGTTGACATAGAATTGGCATGACACAAAAAATATTTCCTTTATAAATTGTGACTTGTGCTCTTGGTTAATTTGAGGTAATTATATATCTCTTTGATGAAGTGGACAGATCTGAAACTACCCTCTGTCTCACTTTCAACATTATTATACTCAAATCCAATAACTGAGTCAGGTTCTCTCTCCTAAACATTCTCATTACAAGCAAGTACAATTTACTTCTGTATGTAAACTTTGTGAATGTTTCTACAAAAACTTTAATATCATACTCATTCTTCTAGTCTTCCTAAAAAAAATAAAACAAGAACATATTCTTGGTACATCAGTAAATTAATAACACTGAATAAAAAGGCATTTTGATATGATTCCAAATTATTTTTGTAAAGTTATATTTTAAAAGGCCTGTTTTCTGTATCTATGAAAATTTCTCTATTTAGATTATAATTTTAAGGATACTCACAAATAGTTAATTATGAACATGTTACTTTAAATAATAATAGTATGATTTCAACAATATCAGCAAATATGTTCATGTTGTAAAACATGGATGCTATATTTAATTGGTCACAGGTAATACAAATGCTAAACAAAAACTCCTGAGACTTTTGATAGAGAGATATGTGTGTGTGTGTGTGTGTGTGTGTGTGTGTGTGTGTGTGTGTGCAAGCCTTTGAAATCCACTAGCACAGGCCAACCTTTCAATCAAGACAAATATGTGGGTGAATCAGCAGGAGTCCACTCTGGCTTCCTTGGAGTGCCTTGGAGCTGTCCACAGGAAGGTGCTGGAAGAGGCTGCTGCAAACGGTTCAGGTTTACCGTTATTTCAGCCTGAAATGCAGCAGCATAAACAGACTCACGTTAGAGTGTTGTTGCAAAGCACATGACTTGAAAACTGCCTCATGAGGGCTGAGAGCATCTCAGTCTCCTTCAGCAATTCCAAGGGAAAGATAGAATTTAGGGAGAAAGTTCATCTAAGACCCAGAGCCATTTATTTGGTCTTAGAAATATAAATGGCCTTCCGGAGAAGAACTTGGCTGAATTGCTAAATAACTGACATTTTCTCCCAGAAGATTTAAGTTCTTTATAGAAGGCTACAGTTTAGAGTTTATGGATTTTTCCAGTAGTTCTAATTCCATATAAAAAAATTAAGCATTATTTATAAAAATTGCTTACCGTCAGCAGATTGCTCTCCACTTAGACTGAAAGAAAAGGGACAAAAGGGTTTGTAGATTTAGCAAAATACAAGGACTGACTTTCAGAATCATGGTAAAGGTCATGTGTAATATTCAAAAACAAATTAAAAAACAGCCATTCTGTTGGACTCAGAAGATTCCAGCAAAGGTTGGGTACCCATGGGCATTGGCTCAAAATGTGTTTATTATGATCACACCCCAAATGATGCTGCAAGCACTCTTAAGGCCTCTGTTCACCACCATCCTTCTTGCATTATGTATGCAGTTATTGTTTTGCATTGTGCACGATCTTAAATGATACAAAACCATTTTGCTGAAAAATAAACCACTGGTTTTATGCTTAACACCAGGATTACAAAATGTGATGTCATGAATTATTCATACCATTCGATTTAATGTAATCATTTTCTCCCCAGCGTTAAGCTTCTGTGAATGGTGTCCTATGCAGGCACTGTTTTGAAGAACTTAATACTAGGGAGAGAAACACCTGGCATTAACTGACAGGAAATTAGGCTCATTGTCACTTTGGGGGAAAATACACTTTAAGCTTTGATCTTCTGTACATCCAAATTCCAAGGAATATTTATCAATACTACAAAATTAATGAATCCTGGGCACTTGTGGCAATATTGACCTCCATATTCAGACATAGACATATGTAAAAGTATGCACATATTTGGATTTTTGAAATACCAAAAGGAAATATTTCTTTCATTCAAAGTAATAATTAGACAAATTTCTAACATGTTTGGCAACAAATGTATCCCCATACACATTTATATTTTACTTAGATCACCTCTTTCTCCTTACTTACCTTCAGACAAAATATGGCAAGGAATGAATACACAAGTATAATTTACCCCATTGAGTAATTTAATCTTAATCTTCAAGGCAGTTCCAAAAATCAAAAACAAGATAAAAAGTGTTCCTGCGTGTTTACAAACACAAACATTAGATTTAAGCTCTTAGCAACAACCGTTAAAAGCCACTCCTTTTTGTGGGTAGCTTTTGCTTGGTCTTTTCTGTACTTCCATATGATAAAGTCATATGAAAATATTCCAATTACACTTAAATCAAAAGACAGCTGACTCTGCAGTTGAGTATATGATCAGTAACCCATGAGAAGAGCTGAGAACCAAGAAACCCAATTCCTAATATTAAGTCTATTAATCAATCAGTTTACGAGTCCCTAAAAAGATATTCATTATCCTTCATGACGTTATAGGGAGGACAAAATGATGAATAACATATTGACATGTTTATATATGTGTTAATTCATTTCAAATAAAAAAAATCCTATAAGCCATATACACCATGATTGTTAGAAGGGGAATATTGTTAGAAGGGTTTGGACAAGTAGAAAAAGAAAGCAATAACAGTTTAAAAATAAGCTCACTTGATAAGAGAAAAGAACATAGAATTTTGAGGATCAGTCATGTCCAAACCTATATGAGATAATGCACCAACGAAAAATAATTAACAGAAGAAAAATGTGTAGATGATGTTTACATTTTCAGCACTATTTTGTCTACAAAAATCTCAGTACAGGGTCATACACACAATGAGAGTGCCCTCATCGTTGTCATTTAATTATAAAGACGGTCACTGCAGTAAACCCACACATCCAGTTCTTACACCACAGAGGCGAACTCTGTCTACTGCTCCTCTGAGAAACAGATACAGAGAGTTCCTAACTTAATTTTATGGAAAAACAAAAATTTTACAGTGTTCACCACTTTCTAATGCACCAAGTAAGCATCTTGAGACGTCATAGGAAATGGTCAGGGAATCTGAGTAGTTCATGGAATATATTCTTTAAACGTATGGCTTCTTTGATTTAATTCTAAAGTACTCACTTTTTTTCCATAACACCTTAGGTAAGGAAAAGTTTATCATGCTGCTAAGTAAAAATTATTGGGCACTGTCTCTATGAATCTTAGCAACATGCTTCAACTCTAGTCTCATTAACAAAGTCAGCTGCCCAGAAGTCACTGCTTCCTAAAAGCCAAGACACACACCTTGACCATTTCACACAGGAGCATGTTCTTGTCAGGATTTTTACTGCTTCAATGAACCATCTCCTCCTCCCCATAACCAATGGGTCCAAGATAGCCCCAGAGATGGTTAACAAAGGAAGCTCTGGGAGTGATTCATAATTTTCTCACTCTCACACACTCATCCAAGTTAAAAAAAATTATCATGCATTCAAATTCCAAAATATTTGTGTTCTTTAAAAAAAAAATCTGGAGAACGGAGAACCAGCTCTGGAGCTTTCAGACTCTCAGTGAGGCTACAGCCTAATTACTGCCTGCTGGGTGGCGCAGTTAAACACAATCAGTCAGAAAGCCTTAAAGATACAATATCCCTTTTCACAAACTGTCTGCTTGTCAATCCCAAGTCACCCCCCTGTTTTAAATCAACCAACCGCCGAGCTGTTATGAACAGCAACTGATTTTCCATGCCGTGCTGCACAACAAAATCGTGCCGTATCCTATTTTTAATGGCCACAGTTTTTCAACTGCATAACAAGAGTTAGCTAGCACTGCTGAGCTGAACGGCATCAAAAAATGGGTTCAGATAGAAATAACACAGAACCATTGAAGTGAACAAGTACAGACCCAATTACAAGTGCATTGTGGTGCCCAGTACCCATTACACCCAAATAACAGTGGAGCAAATTTTTGCTTAATAGTTACATTGTAGATATCAACTTCTTTTATTTTTGTTCCTCCAAAACGCAGCTTGATACTTAAAAAGAGAGGGAAAAAGCTTAATCACAAATATTATTTTATTAACACATATCAATGTATGCACAGAGGGTTTTCTGTGACGTCAGTATAGGGGCCATAGTAGCAAAGTCACCACAGAGATGTTCTGGTGCCTTCATGCCCTTCACAGGTTGTCATGGGTTTCACTTGGGAAATTCAAATTACCTTCCTTATGTATTGCTCATTCAAAAAGCACCACTCCTCAAACAATATTCTCTTTCATTATTAGTACCTTGGGGACATACACCAGCAGTTATTTTTCCTAATTTTTAGGAAAACTTTATCCCATCCCTGGAGCACTGTGAAAAACTGGGGATTAAGAAAGGTGTTCTTTAGATACATGGAAGTTGTCATATAACAAGTTTCTTAATAGCTTAAATTTAAAAAAATATGAGAAAACAATTGTAACTACAAGAGTTAGAGACAGAAAAAAGGTATTGAAAATAAATTCATCCTTAACAACCGACCTAAGATGTGAATGAAAAGATACAAGTGAGGTAGGAATCAACAAAGTTAAAACAAGAAACAGCAAGATAAACCCAATATCTTGCATATTAGCTAACAATAAATTGAAATTTAATAAAGGAAAGATGAGTATAAATGTCACTGATAGCACGCTTATATAGCACATATGAAAAAGAAGGAAGGAAGGAAGGAACGAAGGAACGAAGGAACGAAGGAAGAATAGAGGAAAAGAGAGAAGGCCAAAAGGAGGATGTCAAATAGTATGTTTTGTTACACATATAATTTACAATAAAAGCATGAAATGTAGCAATTCAATAGACATTATGTTGAGTTGGCTATTGTAGTGTTGGAGAGCCATAGGCCCTTCAATACCATCCTGCCCGCCCCTGGACTAAGTGCTGCTAGTGGGTGACCCTGCCTCTCTCTGGAGGCTAATTTTCACTTGGTTCTTGGGCATTAACTCAATTTACATTTATTTCTGTGTCAGTTGTGAAGTCTATTTACATACTAAGACATATTTCAACAATAGAGAAAAATCTTTAGAAAACGAAAATATTTCTTAAACATTGTATTTTCTATGACTCCAAGGTTAAGAGTATAGTATACAGCTGGGTGATGGTGGCTCAAGCCTTTAATCCCAGCACTTGGGAGGCAGGGGAAGGCAGATCTCTGTGAGTTTGAGGCCAGCCTGATTTACAGAGTGAGTTCCAGGACAGATTCCAAAGCTACAGAGAAAGCCTGTCTTGTGGGGAGGGGGTGGAGGCATATAGTATACTAGAATACTGTACAGTACAGAATAGAATAGTGTAGTATACTTTTGCTGCTTTCCTGCATGCAATTTCATTTCCTTTGGAAGATAAGATAGAATACATGACCCAACATTTCTGGCTGCTTTTGGATCTTTACTGTTTTCTTTTTGCCAGTTCAGTGAGCTGCACCCTGAAGCATGAAACAAAACGTTATTAAAGGCAATAATACAATGCAACTTGTTTTCTTTTGAAATAAAAGAGGTGACTCTGATTTAAAATAAATGTTAGAAAACCATCAATTTATTTCAGTCTCTCATTTTAGAGATGAAGAAAGGGAGGCCTCAGAATGGCGAGGATTCCAAAGTACATTTGTCATCAGCAGGCAGTGGCATCGTATACACCTGGCACTGATTCCAAGACTTCTGGTCCCCGTGGGAATGCTATTTATTATATGCAGCGATTCAAAAATCTAGGCTGTGTGAACTTTTTATAAAAGCCTAACTAATAACTCCAGAGAGTTATTATGTGACTTGTAATATAGGCTTTGGCTGGTGGCCAGGTTTTGTAGGATTACTTTTGAAGGCCATGTTATCAAAGCATCATTATATTTACATATAGCTATATATAAAGAATAATCATAGGAACTTCAAGGTGGTAACCAAAATAGCTTTTGATGATAAATAGTAGGCAAATTCTGGATATTTCCTGAGAGACCAAGGGACAGTCAGGGGTGTGGAGCAAGAGAAGCTAAGAGCTAGGCTCAGCAGAGAATAAAGCCTGGACATTGTTAAGGAGAGGGGTGTACTAAAAGAGGTGAAAATATCAAGGCCTTGCCTTAGCACTTATCTGGGTTTAGGTTGCATCATTCTCCACCAGCAGAGAGATTTTGAAAATTAGGAAGAAGGTCATGAACCTATTTCTGCTAAGAGACTGATTTCAATATCATATCAAGTGTTCAATCAAGTTTTTCTTCAGAGCCTGCCTTTGAATAATTTCTTCCCTTCCTTTCTTTTCTCCAAATTTACCCAACCTTTTAATAGCTGAAATTTCTTACACACTAAAGCTAAAATGCCCGAAACCTCAAATACTTGGATGAAACATCCTGCAGCAAGAATTGGACCAAAGAAGAAAACAGTTGACATGTTTTCTATATTTATGGCGATAAAATAGCCTCTCATTTTAGTGTATAAATAAAAGTAAATAGACATGTTCAATGAGTTGTTGGCAAAGATTGGTATGTGATCTTTTCCAGTTTTAACTGAGGAGTAAATCTGAAAACAAAAGCAGTGTGCTGGCTCTCTCCCCTAAGAGCTGTTGGGAAAAGGAAAAAAATGCATTGTTTTTAAAATGGAGGAGCTGAAGACACAGAAAGAAACCTACAACATTACAACTGAGTAAGGCCATGGAAGCTAAGCAACACACATATTATAATCAACAGCATGAGAATGAGGTTTTAGCTTTAAATGATTTATAAAGATTGGGGGAGGGATTATAGATGTTATTGGGAATTTTATTGTCTGCTGCTTCTGTTGTTTTTAATACCACTAGCTTCTCATAAGAATTTTCCCCCTAGGGGATTCTATCCCTGTAACTATATTGACTTAATTCTGAAGCACCAGGGCAATTAAAAGACGGTTCTAATTAATAGACACTAGAACGGCTGTATGTAAAAGATTTAAGCAGTTCATGCTTGGTGCACTAAACGAATCTGAGCAAAGTCATACACATACAAAACCCATCAGGTCTCCATTAGAATTTATCAGCTAAGATGCTCAGGTTATTTTTTCACACTGGGTAACATGGCTCCCTGCAGCTGAGATCGGACCAAAGAAGAAAACAGAGGCCATATTTTCTGTATCTGTGGCAATAAAATGACCTCTCGTTTCAGTGAATAAATAAAAGCAAACGCACCCTTCCCTTAAGAATTCTGTTTTTATCCTCCACAAAGACTAACTAGAAAACCCCAGTGTCTAATTTCCTAATGTTCAGCTAGGCTAAGAGGATTAGAATACTTGGGTCCCAACCTGGCCTAGGACATGTATGAAAAAATTGAACTCTGAGTGGGAAACTTAATCTCTCTGCTCCAATGTCCTCTTATGTAAAATGGGAAAAAGACAGTGCATTCTTTTGAGGGTTTTAGGAGAGATTCCATGAGATCATTTCCTAAATCAATTAGTCAGGAAGAAGTCTTGTTTTCAAGTGGGCATGTGATGAAGTTGATGCTATGATTATATGGAGGTCCATTATTAATGTAAAAGCATTCTATATATTAACAGCATCACAGTTTCTCTAGGAGTAATAGTGCACACTTCAGGGTGTCTGATCATCCATACCTCCATGTCTTCTGTTACTAGTTCCAATGGTGCCCAAGCACAGGAAACAGTGATGATCCCTCCATATCACAGTTGATAGAAACAGAAGGTTTTACATACTGTGCTATTATGTTACAATGATTATATTTTATAAATCCATCTATGGAGGGGAGATTGACAAGAAAATTATCTATACGTACTCAACATTTATAACCTGATGAATTGGGAGGTAAATGTAGGTAGAGTATTATCAATCTGAAGACCTAAACTATAAAATGTTCCCAGCATCTGAAATTTCTTGAGATGCAAGAGGATACTACACATGGAAAACTACACATCTTACCTCATACAACAAGTCATGTAATATTATTTAAAATGTTATGTAAAATTATCTTCACACCATGTATGTAAGGTATTTATAAAACATTGATCATTTTTGCACTTAGCTTCTAGCTTCACCCCAAGATATATCATTAGGTATATGCAAATATCTATCTCCAAGTCGACAAAATTCCAAAATCTGAAACACTTGGTCTGAGACATTTTGAGTAAGGGACACTCCATCTGCATCTATCTCATTGCTACAATATGTGCATAAGCTGACCTTTAACCTCAAAAGTTTTCTCTCTATTTATCATCATTATTTTTAATGATAAGAATACTCAAGATCTTTCCTTATAGAATATTCTATAGTGCTGTATGACTAGCTTTAGCTACAAAGGTACATAGTACATTGCTAAAACTTGCACACCTTACAAAACACTTGCTTTAAAGAATAATGTCCCCTGTGTTCCTATTCTTGTATGTAGTGTATGTGTAAACTAGTAAGACAAAAAGTAGAATTTAAAAAGGATTAAAAACCATTTAATCTCCTATATATTCCCAGGAATCTTATGAAATAATACATTAAGAGATCAATTTTTGTCTTTGACATGATTTTATTATGAGAAGGTAAGAAGTAAGAAAGGCATCCCAAGAGTTTGTCCAGATACTGAAGCCTCTGCCTGTACATGGAGAGCCTCCTCTTGTCTGACACAGTGTGGCCTCCTTGCACATAGATACCGATCTACACATTCTCATCTTCAAACAGCAAGGATTAGACAGCTGTGCAATATCAGGACAGTATTGACTGTAATTCCAGGCATAGCTTGGCATTCTAAGAAACATACTGGGTTCCAGTGCCCAGCTCTAGTAGTGTCTCTATCAGTATCCATAACATTTTGAAATGTTATTATCGACTGCATTATGGATATAAAACTTGGAGCTGTTCTCTGGCCTTGGAAGAGAATCTGTAAGTTACCCAATATCTTTTTTAATATGGTTCACTTTCTAGCCATATATCAGACACAATGAATTTCTTTTATAGCTAAGATTGCTGACTGATCCAGTAGCCAAATTGGATCTCTTTTGAGCTAGACAGTCTCATATATCTTGAAAAGTACAATTTGAACTGCAATCACCTAAGCAGCTTTCCATGGACTCTTCCTGACCAGCATATAGGTTGAAATTGCATTTATCTCTAAATGTCAGGCTTTGGAAAAGATATCCTGAAGTTAGAACTTGATCCCAGTGGAGCAAAGCTCAAATAATGATTCTAGAAAGTCTATAAGATAAGAAAGAAATTGAGGCTATTTCTGCAGAGAGTTGCCCCCAGGATGAATGAACACGGAGGAAACACATGTTTCTATGCCTTTGTAGATCTGACATGGTCATTCTCTAGAGTTATTAATTAACCTAGGGATTAAGAATGCAATGGTATTGCAACTAAGAACCCTTCCTGCTATAAAATACAATGTGGGTTTGCAAGATTTAAATTGCAAAGTACCTTCTGATGTCCATTGAAATTACCTTAAAACATAAATTCCACCATGCTACAATATATTTCTTTCTCTATAAATAAAAATATAGATTTAATATCATTGTCATGTGTGTTGACCAATTTTTCTTTCTTAAACTTTACAGTTGTTATGTAATGCATTGAACATGTAGCTGTAACTCAGCTGATCTAGTACTGACTGGTGATGAACTCTGTCCACAACTCCTTTCAGTCAAGGTTATCTTTTCCAATTTTTTAACTTATCACTCTCTCGTTCCCTGACTATTATGTTCACCTTCTTCACCCTCTACTTCCTGGCACTGCTTTGTTCACTCATTGGTCTTGCTCTGATCCTTATTTCAACACCGCGCTGGGTCACCAAGCTTCTTAGCCAACTAGTTTTCTCCTAATAAGACCCTGCACTCTGTGACTCAGTAGATTCATATGATTACCCTATTTTTTTAAGATATCTTAGAAAATATTTGTTAAATAAATTAGTAATTCACTGTTTCAGAACACCTCATTGGCTAAATATAAAAAAATCAGTTCTAATACATACTATGTTTTAATAAGCACATATTTTTAAACTCTTTGGAAAATATCTCCTACATTCATACTAGTTTTTATTCTGGGTCAAAGAACATGTTTCAAAATCAAGCTTGAAAGGCCATCTGTGATGAATATTCTGTAAACTTTGAAAATGATAGCTCATTTTCTATGTAGCTGTCCATAAACTTATCATATTTCTAACATTATGTGATTTAATAATTATAATTAGCATTGCTGTGGATAAAGCTTGCAAATAAATGCCTTTTCTCATAATATGGAATAAATGTAGAAAATTGTGCCCTTTACTTAATGACACATGCCACTCTGACCTCATTAAAAGGTACTAGTATTAAGTGATTAAGTGTGGGCCTTCCCCAGCTTATGAGGTAAACAATTTATAAGCCTTACATCAGAAGCATCACATCATGGCATTTGAGAAAATAATGTGTCTTCCACTTTCTTCACAACTATCCCATGGATTGACAAGATACAAAGAAATGGATTCATCAAAGTGGTGACAGCAGGTGGCCTTTCAAAATTTTAGCCACTAGAAATTTATTTCTATCATTTTTGTCTTGCTTTAAATATTAATGAATAGTTCCAGTGATAATTAGAAATTTCCCTAATTACAGAAAATTGGCACTTCACAAATAACAAACTCTGATATTACTTAGTATTGTGCCAGTTTTCCTATTAATTTGGAAATGCAGCAATTATCACCAGAACTATATAGGTTAAAGTATGTTGGACTCTGGATAAACAACTTAAAATGTCCAACAAGAAGTTCAGTGTCAAGTGAGTATTTGAAGATAGAACAGTAGTGACTAATTCTCCCCACCACAGACAGTGGGAAACCACGAGAGTTTGTTTATGGCCTGAACTCTGCACTTGACATTAGCTGCATAGCCTAAACAATTTACTTCATTGCCAATATAAAGAAACCTTAAGAAATATTCAAATTCACAAAATGGAAACAGAATGTAAATGGTGACCTATTAAGTCTTCAGAGACCATCAGTACTAATTTTCTTCTTAGCTCAACAAAATTTAGAAGACAGAAATTCTCCAGTATCATCAGGTAAGAAAGAATGGACGTTTTCCATGCTCATCAAGTCCTGAAATGCAAACGTTTTACATAATTTTAATCTTCTATATGTGTCGCAGTATGCTCGACATAAACCTTGATGTTAAGACAGGGGTTTAAGAAATTTTTCACTCCTCAGTTCACTTTGGAATGGGAACCAACAACAAACCCACCCTTAACTCTAGAAACTAAGAGGGTACAAATCACCTATTGTTTCCCCATCACAATGTACCTACCAGTATTATTCTCAGCATAGTATCTCTTAATTTTATATGGAATTGGTCTTCATAAGTTTATTGGTAAAAGATTCATAAGTGTATCTTCAATTTTTTTTAATTTTTTACAGAATGCAATAGTTCTGAGTTCAGAATCCAGACTGCAACACAATGCCCCTGATGAAGACCAGCCTCGACAAATTTTGTACGTTCCAGGACTAGAATTATTAAGCCAAAGGAACAGAGATAAGAAAGAGACAAAAACACAAAACAGCATTAGGAGGGAAATTCAGTGAATACTGAATCACCCACTTCTTTTTCACATGCTCATACCGTTCACTATGAGAAGGGGAGGGGGGAGGCAACAGATTTCATTATTATGATATAAGGGATAGAATTGAATTCTCCAATCTTTGATCCAGGCGGAGCAGATCAACCTCTATACCTAAAATACTAATTAACCACACCCTATGTCAGAAACTCTTGTTTGTAGCCACATCTGTTGTCAACAACTTTGAAAGAGCAAAAGCAAACTCAAACTCTCTGGACTCCAGTCAAGGTAGAACAGGCTCACATCTGTGGGGCCTCTCAATTCCTCCTTTTTATTTAATAAAGACTGTGCTTCTGCTACAGAAAAGATCACTGTGCCTGGCTTGGGGGCCTCTTTCCCATTTTTCCGACTTACCTGTCATCGGTGCATATATTCTGTCCTGTATGTACTGTCTTAGATTGCCTGGGGGGAAAAGATCTTACCTGTCTCTGACAACCAGCCTTTGTGAATAAAGGGTTAAGGGAGAGTGCATCTCTGGGCTCTGTATACTTCTGAGCCAATTTTCTGTGAAGAGAGTTAATCCTATGCAAGCAGAATGCTTTGTGACATATATATTCCTATGGCTACAATATCTCCTAATAAAGAAAGTGAGGATGACCAGAAGTGGGATTATCTTTTTAAATTGGACTAGGATATCTTTAACAGTTTTCAGGTACAATCAAAATCCAAATTTGTCTTATTAAACATATCAAATCTAAGGACTTATCATGTCAATTTTTTTCCTCAGACAAGCACTAACCTTTTTCTAGTCAGTAGCATCTTCATCATGATCTAATGAAATTACAAACATTAATGGGTCAATACCATAATTCTAGTATGAAAATTAACAATAAACACATAATTTCTCAAATCACAATTCCCTTAAATCTGTCCTAATCAAAACACAAGAAGAGGTTTCTACAATGATAAAATATGAAGCTCTTTTCCCTCATATAGTCTAATTGTATTGTTGCTTCTAAGTTTCAAAAATAAGTGTGAACTGTCCCAGTCTCTGAGCAGCAGTAAAAACTTTTAGGCTATTTCTCCTCATTTTTGAAAAGGGTCTTCATTTGCTCTTTGTCTCCATAATAGTGTTCCATTGCTTTATCAAGTCTCTTTCCCCCAGAGGGAAAAATTTTCTGAGGTCTCACTTCTCAGATCCTTTATTTCAACAGCAGATTAAACACTATACTTGCAAAAATGAGTTCTGTGAACAAAGAAATAGTATGGATAAACTGCTAAAAACACAGTGTTCTTGGGCCAGGTCCAAAGTAAACAAGACACACTGAGGTCTGGAAGTCTTTGCAGTAGGTCCAGCAAGAAGCTAGGAATCACCAAAATCCTTTCTCAGACTGCTGCATGATGGCTTTAAGAAAGTCAGGAACACAGTTTAAGGAAACTCCAACTCTTTTATGGGGGGTGTCAGTGGCTTCGATGTCACCAGGACTGGCATTCCTCTTTTTTTACAGGCAATCATTTCACCAAACTTTATTTTCTACCCGTGAACAAAGCATACATATACCCTTAATCCCATATTAAAACAGGATCGGGTCCTTTCCAACATACACTGATGGTATAAGTCCTTCATTTTTTCTTTTCAACTCCCTTTTGGCATGTTAATTGCGTACTGTTTTAGAGCCAGCATTTTGTTTAGTAATTTCTGTGAACTGGCAGGGGGAATTTGAATCATTATTCCCCTTAATAATTTCACTTAGGGGCTCAAGATCCTCTATAAACCACACACACGTGTGTGTGTTTATGTATATATATATATATATATATACATGTGTGTGTATATATATATATATATATATATATATATATATATATAATCATAGCCATTGGATATTTTATTTAAAGTTTGTAAACTGTCTTTCTAATCCAAGCTGCAAATATCCCTAGCTGACAGGTTTTACAGCCACCTGGCTGGAGGTGCATTTGCATTTCAGCAGACACTTGACTGGGCCTGGAGAGCAGCTCCCTGAGACTACTACTCCAGTTTGACTCTCAGGCTGGAAACCAGTCTGGGCTCGCCCCTGAAACTGGGAGCAGTGTGGGGTACAATTGTGCTCTCTGCTGATTTGGGGTCCCACCAGGAACTTGCGACCAGGAGGCCGATCCCTCATTGTCTGTTGTGCCTGGGCAGGGCACAGGCCATGCTGAGCAGTCCTTCCATAGACCAGGATCAACTGACAAATTTTTGAGGGAGCTCAGGTTCCCAGATACCTGCCATTGCAGCGACTCTGAGACTGCCGCGCCCCCAACCTTAGGCGGGTATAGCTGTTTTTACTACCCCTGCTTTCTTATTAATCACAAAATTAGGAGAATTCCTGTATTAGGCCATGGTGCCTCTAGCCATTCCCTGCCAACTGGCTCCTAGCACCCAAGCCCTCCAAACTTTTTTTTTCCACATTCAATTTTTTATTATTGCATTATAAATAGTACCATTCAAATTTTCCACCTCCTCCGCTCCTCCCATTTCCCTCCCGCTTCCCCACTCCCCCTCCCCTTTTCCCCTCCAGTCCTAAGAGAGGGCAGAGGGCAGGTTACCCTGCCCTGTGGGAAGCCCAAGGCCCTCTCACCTCCATCCAGGCCTAGGAAGGTGTGAATCCAAACTGACTAGGATCCCAAAAAGCCAGTACATGCAGTAGAATCAAATCCCAGTGTCATTATCATTGGCTTCTCAGTCAGTCCCCATTGTCAGTCATATTCAGAGAGTCTGTTTCGATCACATGCTCGTTCAGAGACCCTCCAAACTTTTGTGTCTCCTGCCCTCCCTGGCTCCACGGCCAGTGAGGTCCAGAGTCAGTTAGCAACAGCTTGTGCGCGCAGGCTTGGTGGCAACAGCATTCATGTTTGCTCAGCATTGGAAGTATCTGTAGCATAGGTAAAGCCACCCTTTGGCCTCTCCGAATCCAGAGAAGTCCAGAAGTAGTGGCGGCTATGCCACCAGTGTAGAAGAGGGAGCAGAGTATTTACAAACGCTAAAAATTTTTGCATTTGTTTCTGCTCCACCCCAGCTCCTCTAACTATCAAAATATTAACAAGTGTATTTTTGTGCTGTCACAAAATATATAAGACCAAGTGTATAAGTGTAGACAGTTGAATACTATTTCCTAGTCCTATATCTACAGTTATATACAATTTTACTCCCCCATCTTTCTTCCTTTATTATCTATTATTGTCTATTTCTGAGCGCTCAATTCTCATCTCTATATCTACAGTGTAGTATTCATTTTGCTGGGTCCTTCACGTTTTTCTCCTGGACTGTTGGTCACACGTCTGTGTGTTATTTGTTGTGTGTCCTAAGCCACATGTTGCTGCTCCATCTGCCTTAGACCAGCCTCAACGAAGTTTGAACGTTCCAGGGTAGGAGTGTGAAGATTAGAATTATTAAGGAACAGAGATATGAGATAAATAAAAGACAGAAACACAAAACAGAGTAGGGAAAGAAAATCACTGGATGCTGAATCACCAGCGTTTATTTTCCACATTCTTATACAGTTCACTCCAAAATGGGGAGAGGGGAGCAAACAGACTTCATTAGTATGATATAAGAAATAGAATTGAATCCTCCAGCCTTTGGTCCAGGTGGAACAGATATACCTCTGTACCCAAAATACTAATTAACCCCACCCTAGGTCAAAATCACTTGCTTGTAGCCACATCTGTTTTCAACAACTTTGGAAGAGCAAAAATAAGCTCAAACTCTCTGACCTCCAAACAAGGTGGAACAGGCTCACATCTGTGAGCCCTTACATGTCCCCAAGTGATATTTTTCTGAAATGTGTAACAATCAATCTAACAAAACCCAAACCAATCTGAAAGACTTTTTCCCATTAAACTGAAATGTGGCATATATGTCACTGTTGTCACAATAGGAAAAAATTAAGGTCAAGTGATAAAGTGTTCAGATTGCTATTATAATGATAAATAAAACTACAGTTTACAAAACATGCCATTTAGAGACAAATAACATAAGAAATAGCAAACTGTTACCACACTGAAAAATGTTGTGAACTGGTTTCCCATCTTCTCATAAAGCAAGAAAATAATTGGACTTTTATTCTGATAATGAAACTAATGTCATACCTAAATAAAATTTCTGGGTCTTCATGGGTTAGGAAACGATGAAATGTAGAGTGAAGTAGTACAAAATGCTTCTTACATGCAGTATGGCTTCCTAGCTACCATAATTTTAAAGAGAGGGAGATTATTTTCTGTACCATTCCCTTCTAAAGAAGAAAGTCATAATGGCTCTCCTCTTAGCATCAGACACAGTCCAGTCTTGTGGCATTGACAAATGCACTGTCAATGCCACTTTGGTCTCCACAGACCTAGTCCTTCATGCCTATCCATTTGTTTGGGTATATGTCTATCTCGTGAACGTTTAAATTAGATAGCTTACTCCTATTCACTCATAGACAATTCTTGTTAACTGATAGCTAGTCTAACTGTTAATATCATAGAGAATGTACAATTCAATACTTCCTTCCTATGAATCCTGTCAATCATTTCAGCTTCATTCCAAACACTGGTATGTAAAAACAAAACAAAACAAAAACAAAACAAAAAACCAACACTTCCTAAAACCTCAGACAATGACCTCTGCCCCTGCTGGTGCCCAATATCATTCATGTTGTGTCCTATCCCACACATGAATTTTGTGAGATTTCATTATTTCACTAACTGGTTTTGTTGTTTAAAAACAATAAATATTTGTTTCTAATAACAGCCCAATATTGTTGAAGATCATAACAAATCCTACTTGTTATTTGTATTGAGAGTAAGTCTAACTAAACAAGTAGAAGATGTGTATGACAAGACCTTAAAGTTTTGAAGAAAGAAATTAAAAAAGACAGCAGAAAATGGAAAGATCTCCCATGCTCTTGGGTAGGTAGAATTAACATAGTAAAAAGACAATCTTACCAAAAGCAGTGGTAACAGATTCAATGCACTGCTCATCAAAATTCCCGCAAAATTCTTCACAGACCTCAAAAGAACAGTACTCAACTTCATATAGAAAAGAAAAAAAACCAACAACAGCAACAACAAAACAGGATAGTCAAAACAATCCTGTACAATAAAAGAACTTCTGGAGACATCACAATTCCTGACTTCAAACTCTACTACAGAGCTACAGTACTGAAAACAGCCTGGTATTGGCATAAAAACAGACTGGAGGACTAATGGAACCAAATCAAAGACCCAGATATTAATTCACATACCTACAAACACCTGTTTTTTGACAAAGAAGCAAAAAATATCAAATGGAAAAAAGGAAGCATATTTGACAAATGGTGCTGGCATACATGGATATCAACATGTAGAAGAATAAAAATAGATGTGTATCTATTGCCATGCACAAAACTTAAATCCAAATGTATCAAAGACCTCAACATAAAGCCAACCACACTGAACCTAGAATAAGATAAAGTAGAAAGTACACTTGAATGCATTGGCACAGGAGAATGCTGGGAAGGAGGAAGCCCATTCCTCCCCAGTCCTGCCCAGACCACCAAAGAAGCAGGATGTGACCTGCCCCACTGAAAAAGGTACTGAGCCATGTGGCTAACATAGATAAGAATAATGGGTTAATATAAGTGATAAGAGCTAATACTAACCCTGAGCTAATGGGCCAATCAATTTATCATTAATATAGACCTCTCTGTGTGATTTCGTTGGGGCTTAATAGGTATGGTAACTGGCCTCATGTTACAGAATGGCGTCCACGTGGACAACTGAATCCACATAAAGCCTGAGACAGCTTGGGAAGTAATTCTAGAACAGAATGACAGCATTATGCATAGTTTCTTGGTAGTAGCAATTTCTCGGGTCTGCTCTGCTTGCTAGAAGCAAGCAAATGCTCTCATCTGGGAGAGGCTTCCTGACTCAGCTTTGGCTACAAAACCTTGCAGCTCTTTTAAGAGGTCCTGCCATGAACACTTAAATAGTATTGATGAAATGCTGACCTCATGCTTTTCAGTTTTCAGCCGTAGCAGGAAAAAAGCTGCACCGTTTTAAAATGCTGGCTTTCTGGGCGATCCTGACAGGGCAAACTCTGACTCTTTCAGGCAGGCGGTCTGACTACAAAGCATTTGAATGTGGTTTGTGAGCAGAATGCTGCAGCTTGCTGGCTGGCAGGGACCTTGAAATGCCATAGAGTTGTGGCAATAAACATGGCTACAGCCGGTACCTCCACCATGAGGCTGGAATTGCAGAAAGCTAAGGAATGGGCTGGATCCAGCTGTCAAAGCCACGGCTTTAATCCTACCCATATTGTTTGGTAAATTAAAGACTCATGTGGTCAGAAAAAGAGAGATATACAGCAAAGAAAGATTCAAAGATGAAGAAAACCTCTAAATGGTTTACTGTGTGTTTAAAAATATATGCAGGCTTAAAAAAAGGTTAAAGTACTTAAAATAAAAAAGATAGAGAGTAGTTGGGTATGGTGGCACGCACCTTTAATCCCAACACTTGAGAGACGGAGGTAAACTGACCTCTGTGACTTCAAGGTGTGGTACAACACACCTTTAATCCCAATGCCTGGGAGGCAGAGACAGACAGATCTCTGTGAGTTCAAGGTATGGTGGAGGACACCTTTAATCGTAGCACTAGGGAGGCAGAGGCAGGCAGATCTCTGTGAGTTCAAGGACAGCCTGGTCTACAGAGTGAGTTCTAGGACAAAGATACACAGAAACCCTGTCTCAAAATTAAAATATTAAAAATAAAAGAAATAGAGTTTAAAATAAAAATGGAAAACACACAGAGAATCTGGATACTGTATGTTATTATGCTCTCTTTGAATTGTTTGAATGCTGAGGAAGGAGCAACAGCTGCCAATAGATATTTGCTTATAAATGCTGCTGAATTAATCCAAGATAGGTATTTTGAAAATACCTTGACTTCAAAATTGAAGTCAAAAGGTATGTTACTTTGGAGAAGAGATTTTGCTTTTGTTTCCATAGGAAATGAGAGAGTGTGGATTCATTCTGAGTTAAGAAAAATCATGTTTGATCAAGGAAGACTACCTGAGTAATCTCTGGTAGGAACAGATGGCCCGGATGTCTGAGTTCTACATCCAAAACAGATTCAAGATGCTGCCTGAGATGATCAAGCCTCACAGGATACTTCAGTAAGGACTTGATCATATCTCTAAATTTTCTTTAGGTCCCAATAAGATTATCAGTGCCCCCAATCAGCCAGAAGTAGCCTGGAATATTATGCCCACATTCCCAAAAAATGGACTATGGCTCTTTTCCTTTGTTTTAAAAAACAAGGCGGGGGGTGCAAAGTGGTGCAGGAGAATTGTCTGTATTCTGTCAATTATGCTTTAAATAAATGTTGATTGGCCAGGCAGGAATTATAGGTAGGACAACCAGACAGGAAGTAAAAGTGGGACAATGAGAATAGGAGAATTCTGGGAAAGAGGAAGCCCATTTCTCTGCAGTCCTGCCCAGACTACAGAGGAAGCAGGATGTGACCTGCCCCACAGAAAAAGGTACTGAGCCTTATGGCTAACATAGATAAGAATAATATGTTATATAAGCTACAAGAGGTAATAAGAAGCCTGAGCTAATGGGCCAATCAGTTTATAATCTTCTGGAGACCTCTGTGTGATTTTCTTTGGAGCTAAATGGCTGCAAGAACTGGGCAGGACAGAAACCCCGACAAGCAGTCCCCTCATGTTACAGGAGACCACTTCCTAAATATAGCCTCAGTAGCACAGACACTGAGAGAAACAATTAATAAATGGGACCTCCTGAAACTGAAAGGCTTCTGTAAAGCAAAGGACACATCAGACGAGGACTGATACAAGTACAAGATATACAAGCAACTCAAGAATTTGGTCATGAAAAGAACACATAATCCAATAAAAAAAAATGGAGTACGGACCTAAACAGAAAACTCTCAACAGAGGAATCTAAAATTACTGAAAGACACTTAAGGAAATGCTCAACATCCTTAGTCATCAGAGAAATGCACACCAAAACAATTCTGAGATTTCATTTTACACCTGTAAGAATGGCCAAGATCAAAAACACTCATGAGAACTTATGCAGGAGAGGTTGTGGGGAAAAGGAAACACTCCTGCTTTGCTGGTGGGAGTGCAAGCTGGTACAACCCCTCTGGATGTCAGTGTGGAGATTTCTCAGCAAATTAGTAAACAACCCTCCTCAAGATCTAGCAATACCACTTTTGGGTATAAACCCAAAGGATGCTCAAGCATACCACAAAGACATGCATTCAATTATGTTCATAACAGCATTTTTGGTCATAGCCAGAACCTGGAAACAACTTAAATGTCCCTTAGTCAAAGAATGAATAAGGAAAATGTGGTATATTTACACAATGGAGTACTACATAGCAAAAAAAAAAATGACATCTTGAAGTCTGCAGGCAAATGGATGGATCTAGAAAACATCATATTGGGTGAGGTAACCCAGACCCAGAAAGACAAGTATCATATATACTCACTCATAAGTGGCTTTTAGCTATAAATCAAAAACTAGCCTACAATTCACAATCCCAGAGAACTTAGAAACAATGAGGACCCTAAGAAAGACATACATGGATCTAATCTACATGGAAAGTAGAAAAAGACAAGATCTTTTGAGGAAATTGGGAGCATGAGGACCATGGGAGAGGGTTGAAGGGGAGGAGAGAGGAAGGGAGGGGAGCAAAAAGCAATGTATAACACAATAAAATCAATTAAAAAATGAAAGAATAAGTACACTAAAGTAAATATTCAAAAAAGAAAATCATTGCATGGTCAAATGGAATACTTCAGCTCAAAACAAAACATAATTTTGGGATCATTATCACTCAGGTCAGATTAATGACAGTTGAAGATCAAGAATGAATTTTTTTTCTCTTACTGACGCTTCTCTGCTACCGAAGTTTGGACCAAAATATTACACTCTTTATTCTGTAACTTCTATTAATATTATAAACTATCATATTTAAAGAAAGTTCCTGAATGTAAAATACATATAGAGAACTGAAGACACACCCTCTGAGATCTTCTAGACCAGTGTTTTTCATCCTTCCTAAAACTGCAACCCTTTAAGAGTTCCTCATGTCGTGGTGAACTTCCAACCATAAAATTATTTCATTATTACTTCATAACTGTAATTTTACTGCTGTTATGACAAAGTATAATATCAATATCTGTTTTCTAATAGCCATATGTTACCACTGTGAAGGGGTCATTAGACTCCCAAAGGGGCTGTGACCCATAGGTTGCGAAGCACCTATCTAAACTATTGGCTAGAGTGAAAACCTCACAATAGGTGAACCTTGCTTCAGGCTTATGATTTGATGGACAATGAAATAAAGACAGAAGCCTAGGTTTTAATAACTGAGTTGATAGTTAAATGAATGAGGACTTCTGGGGTTATATACATGTTTAAGTAATCCCTAGGAATAAATTTTATTCTAATCTATAATAAATTACAGGTGAGCATCTCAGAGAAAACTGATAATGAATCTGATATCTTAGTCATGTTCTATCTCTTTTCAGCCTATGCTCACTTGACAATGGGTAGAGAACTTTGCAGTGTGTGAACTTGGCATGGATCTTAATTTTCTTTGCTCTACCACTCAAATCTAAGCCCTTTGAAAATTTAGTGCTTAGACTAATTCTATGAAAATATTAAACTCAGGGTTCACAGTCTATGATATACTGTGTTGTAGGAAAATAACAACTTTGTGAAATAAAGAAGAACAGCATAGTCCCAGGGTCATTGGTCTTATATTTGGTTTCCTTCATTAATGTATGGAATAATACAGAATGTAAGATATCTCTGCTTGCTCAGAGCAATTTCAGGAGAGTCACTGAAATTCAGATTGTGAGCATCACAAGTCACCACCTTGCAGATTATTTGTATGTATGTATTCTTCCACAAAGGAACTGTATCAGTAGATAGAGTGAGTGCTGCCTCTCTGTGAAGTCCCAAATGTATTTTCCTATGGCAAAGCCTAATATACCACAATTACAATTCTGTGTCTTTGGGTTCTGCAATCTTTGTTTTCAGAAGTTCCATGCTATAGTTTTGTGCACAGCTTCTCAGTCTGTGTTTCTAAAATCGCTGTAGATATGCCACCTGGCACATGAGTAATTGTGTAAATGGAATGAGGAACTATATAAGTATGAAATTGCCTCCAGGAAAATAAATTTTACTTGAAAATCTGAAAGCAAAGATTGAAGTAATTTAAATGATAATTTAAACATGCTTTGTATTTAAAAATATACAGTTGTTTGTGAGATAGGCTACTAGATGTGAATAAATAGTGTTGTTAGCATGTCTAGATATTGTCATTGTTTGGGTCTTGTTTAGGCACCCATTCCTAGAAGACACATTCTCACAGAAGACTTCCCAATCCATTGACTCTTACAGTATTTCCACCCGCTCTCCTCTCATGTTCCCTGAGCCTTAGGTATAGGAGTTGTGTTTTCAAGCTACCTCATTGAATATCCCAATGCAAAGTGGTCAGTCCTGAAATCATATGCACATAAATACTAGAAGTGAACTTAGCCAGATATGTGTGTGAATATGTGTGTGTGTTTAATAATGTATATGGAACCATGTGTGTTTTGTGACAAAAATAATAAAAATAAGAGACCATCAATTTGAGAGGAAGTGGCCTACATGGAAGGGTTGGATTAGGGGGAAGGGAGGAGCTAGATTGAGGAAAGAAAATTGGAAGCAATATAATTATATTTTAACTAAAAATATATTTAAAAACTTAACTTGTTAAGCTAAGCCTAAAACTTCAGAATTCCAGAGATGCAAAGTTCATGTTAATGAATTAGTAAGGATTGTTTGCTCATTTCAAATGGCAGAAAGTGTCTCCAATGTGGATTAACACCAAAGAAAGACATTTGCTTATGGGTGGGACTGCTGGGGAAAAACCATTACATGAGCATATATTCACAGCCAAAGTTTTTTAAAGCACTCTGAATTTTTAAAATGAGTAATGAGAGAACATATGATGTATATGTGCAAATATAATTATTCCCATTACAATATCTCTGCTATGAACTTCCCCATGTGACTTGGCCTCTTTCTATAAACTATTTAATGCTGATGAATTCTCTTCTCTTAAACTAGTCTGTGTATAACAAGACAGATCATTGTTACAATCTCTGTATTATAATCAATCAAAGACTTGCTCCAGGAAAGCTAACTGATGAGCAGTTATTGACTTAGCATCTGAACAGGAAAGAAGTCCTCACACTTGAATTTCCTTGTTGCCTCTAATTATAAAGATTTGAAAAACATTCCTGAGATATATTTTTTCACCTCATCTAGTATTCTTGTCTCTTCAATACCGACTTCATTATATATTAGATCCAAGCTACAGATTGATATGACCACAAACTCAAATCTGAGAACAACAGGAAGGAATCTTAATTCTAGAAGTCCTGGGAAAAGATCGCTTGTGTCTGACTGTCTAATTATGTCACTGAACCAACACCAGGGGTAGGCAGCACTATTCTGCTCTTTTTGGCTAATCTAATTACTTAGAACTTCAAGGGATGGCTATAAACTCATAACTTATGAATCTCCTCCTCTCCAAATGAATTTTAGTGTCTTCTAGAATAAAGATAAATACATAAGCCAGGTGCAATGATACACACACAGGCACCAGGGACTGACCATGGGAGTCACTTAACATTCCTGTAGGTGCATGGTCCCTCCCTGATTTATTTCCAGTGTTCATTGTACTGTGACAGAAAAATCCAGGAAGCACTCTTCTGTTTTAATTCACCACTGAAATGTCACTTGGAAAGAAAAGCTGTTAGACCTAGTTAGGTCACTGGCAATAGAATAGAAGAACCAAGATGAAAGGCTTCATGAAAGGGCACTGAGAGCCATCACTGCATAGATCCTTCTAGATACTACCACAGTTGAGTCTTAACTTCACTGACTGCTTGCCCTACATAATAAGTTCATAATCAGAGGGTAACTGGCAGATCTGGAGAAATATTTACAAGGACAAACAATGTTTGAATCCATCTGGAGGCTGTGTAAGACAGTTGCAGACAGAATAATGTACCATACCAATGGCACCGTAGAGATTCATTAACTGCAGGTGATCACTTCTAAGCTTGAAAACATCGGATCCTTTGGGAAAAACCACACAGCTGGAAAACTTTCAGTAAGGAGTTGAACTTCAAGTCCTTTAAAACATCAGTTAGCAGAGAGCTTTTTCCACATCATTTTTCTCTTTCACCTCTAGCCCTGAAAAACAAAAGTAAAATTCTTGTTCAAGATGTTAAATTAAGAATATGTTCATACTGCTGGGTGATAGTGGCACACTCCTTTAATCTCAGCCCTCAGGAGGAAGAGGTAAGCAGATCTCCTTGAGTTCAAGGCCAGCCTGGCCAATAAGAGCTAGTTCCAGGACAGGCACCAAAGCTACACCAAGAAACCTGTCTCAGAAAACCAACAAAATATAATAAAAACCAAGAATATGTTCACAAAATCCCAATGTGGCTACTGGGATTAAAGATGTCACCTCTGCCTGGTTTGTAAGGCTGAACAGTGGGACTGTTTTACTCTCTGATCTTCCTGTAAGCTTTATTTATTAAAATACAAATGAAATTTCACTATAGGTGAGTCTTGGGGTCTAGAGTAGGGAACTGAGAGACATCCTCAACAAACTCTATATAATTTCACTTAGATAGAACAAGTAAATTCAAGGTATCTATTGTACAAGCTGGTGAATACAGTGATATCAATATCAATGTCATTGTATTTTCAAAAAGTTTCAAAAAGCATAGATTATAAGTGTTCTTGAAACAAAACATAGTTTATGCTTATTTTACCTCTCTTTTGTTTTATTCCATACTACATAAATATTTCAAACATTATACTACATTTTATAAATGCATGTCTCTAAGCCTTCTATTGAATTAATATTTAAGTAATTAAAACTATTTTCTCCTAGTGTCTTTGATATGGAAGGTACTCTGCAGGCTATCAAAAGTAAAACATAAACACCAGCCCAGCCACAAAACCTTTAATCTACAATCTGTCTTGTCTGCAAAACATGATAGGATAATGGTGGCACAAAACTTGGGGGAGTAGCCAACCAATGTATGATTTGACATAAGGCCTACCCCTTGAGATGGAACCCATACCCCAAACTGCTTGGGTGATCAAGAACAAGAGACCAGATAGCACAGAAAGTTAGGGTAAAGTCAAATATTAATGGCTTAAAAATATTAACAATAAAATGACTCCTTAGTGTTATTCTGCTATACTCATAGATCAGTGCCTTATTCATCCATCATCAGAGAAGCTTTCTCTTGCAACACATGGAAACAAATGCAGATACAAGCAGCCAGACATTATGCAAAGAGAGAGACCTTGGAACAACACACAGCTCTAAATGGGAAGTCTCTATCAAACTCCTCACCCCAGACCTCAAGGAACCCCCCAAAAGAGGAGGCAGAATGAGTGTAAGTTTCAGAGAGGATACAGGACATCAGAAGATCTCCTGATTCAGCTGAGCAAAGCTCACATGAATTCACAGAGATTAAAGCATCAAGCACAAGACATACATGGTTCTATACCAGGTCCTCTACTTACAAATTATAGCTTTCAGTTTAATATTTTAATAAACTTCTGAGTATGTTATTGGGTGGGTCTCTGATTCTAGTGCCTGTTATTGGGTTTCTTTTCCTCTTTTTGATTTGGCTTGTCCAACTTTGTTGTGAAGGTTTTTGTTTTATCTCATGTTTTATATTGTAAAATAAAAGCCATTTTCTCCTCTCTGATAAGATTAAAATAATTTCTACTCCATAAAGCAATTCTGGGGGTTCAATGAGATAATCTGTGAACACTTCTTGGCAAAAGGTAAGTACTACAGTACTTTAACCATGACTATTAGCTGTTAGGTATATATCAAAAAGAACCTAACAAGTTCTTAAATTCGTTAATAAATCAATAGTTAACAGTTACACAGCTATTGTTCAGTTTTGAGTCTAAATTGGTGCATTTTTTCTTTCTCTAAATTTCTTAAATTGTACTAAATAAGTATACATAATATTTTAAATGAAAAACCACTTTTATTTAGCATTAGCTGTTGTTATGTGTGGTGTGTATATAAGAAGACTTAAATAAACCTAACTATATAATGTATATCCCTACGTGTACCTCCTGACACATATATTGCTCACAGTTTTTGAAAATATTTTTAAGTGCTTAAAACACATGAACTTATTTATGCTATTAAACCCCTAAACATAGAAATTATAGAGCCCTTTTTAATGATTGAGGAAAACATGTGTGGTAAGGTTATTTGTGCACTATTGCAAGCACTTGGCTGGAATTTAGCAGTAACATTCCCTTTCCACTTCAGCCCAGTGCTTGCAATAGAGTATGTTCTACTGCCATGGAAGGTTTGCAAGTGCCGCATTTGAGATGAATCATAATAAGTAGTTAGCTTTAGCAACTGTCTACTACAGTAAATGTTAATCTGTACTTTTGCCCTGTAACAATTCTACATGAAAATTGCCTATGTGCTTTTTGACACTGAAAACAAGAAGATGTTGAATTAATTGAATTACTGCTAAGCCTTTACATTGCTCTACCCTCAGTCAGAATTCTTCAACTTCTCGACCTTTCCTCATTTCCATAATGCCTAAGACTTATATCAGAAAAACTCACCTAAACTTCTCAAGTGATTCTATCAAATTATTTTCCAAAAAATATGAATATTACACAGTGAGGCTTGAACAAAGGAAAATTACCCCACAATCCCATCATTCTGTCACGGCTTCATTTTCAGTTAGGCAGTGTAAGTGGCAGCCTCCATAGCCTACATTTTGGAGACAGTGACTCTCTCTCTCTCTGTGTCTCTCTCTCTCTTTCTCTGCCTTTTCTTCTTCCTGCTCTCCTCCTCATCATAATCATTTTCCTTTGTCATTTTTTTCTTGTCAGTGCTCACAGTGTCAGATTATGGCTAAACATATGCCCAGAAACATACAAGTTAGAATCCATTGGTTAGAATTTACCCTTTCCATGCATAGCAAGGGCTTTGACAATTTCCTTAAACTCTATTTTAATTGATCTTATTCAGTTGTTCATGATTATACTTTCCTCATATAGCCACTGAAAGAATATGTAAATAGAACTTTACAGAGTAACTATTCTCACCATTTCCTCTGGCTTTGTTCATAAACTTTACATCATACCCATACTTTGCCTTCTTTAAGATATTCCAGATAGAACATTACCTTTCTAACAGCCTTTGGACTGTAGCCAAGAGAGTACAAGAGCTATTAGGGGAGAGGTATCTACTGGAGATTATAGAATTGAGCACAGACTAACTATCCCAAATTTCTCGACAGGAATTTTTGTCTTGATCTCTGTTATGCACTTACCCTATGCAGTTAAAAGTGTTTCTTTTTGACTCATTTACTCTTAGAAGAGATCCTGAGTATCATTGTTTGTTAATTTCCATACCCTATGAACAGAGAATAGAATCTCCAATAATTATTCATTTTTTTACATACATATTCTTCCTTTGCACTCAACTAAGAGCCATTTGAGTGTGCCAGACTACTTGTAATCCATGAACACTGAAGATGGAAACTCTCTTAAATGGTAAGCTTCAGGTTCAAGAGAGACCATGTCTCAATATATAAGATGGACAGCCATTGAGAAAAACATGTGAAATCTACATCAGCTGCCAACATGCACTCTTATACATGTTCATATGTACCCACTTACACATGTGTACCCATGTACATGTAAATAGATGCACAAACCTTCAAATTATTTGTACAAAAATGGTTTATCCAACATGTGATATCAAAATTTGAAAGTCAGGTGTATTGACTAAATAAATACTGTAAATATCAAAACAGTATTTGCTTTGTTATTGATTTGTTTTCTTTTTCAAGACAGAGTTTCATTGTGTAGCTCTAGTTGGCCTGGAGCTATGTATAATACACTGGCCTCAAACTCACAGAAATTCTTTTGCCTCTGTCTTCTTAGTGCTGTGATTCAAGTTGAGTACCTCCATGACCAGCAATAACAATATAGTTGAAATAATTCAGATAGTAAAACGCTAAACAGCACAAAGTCAAGTTTCTCATCCTGTCAAAATATATTTATTTTAAGGGTGGTGGATTTACATTACACTGCTTGCTTAGCATTCATGAGGACATGCGTTCAGTCCTTAGGGCCACAGTAGAAAGAACAAAGAATATAATTTATGGTGTAAGTTGTGACTTCTTTTCTTTTGAAAAACTGTATTTCTTCTGTCCTCTTGGAAGGTATAATAGCAAGGACAACACAACAACTGATTGTGACTCAGAAATATTAATTTACAACTTTCCCCTGACACATGTAGTTGCAACAAGCAATGGCACTATCAGAAATGAAAAGAGTTGCATCCAAGTGGCCCTGTAACCAGAATGTAGGATGCAGAAACACCAAAGGATAAAAGTCCTTCAACATCTGAAATCAACTGATTTTGAAAAGCCATGAATTAAAAAGAAAAATTAAGATTAAAATAATATAGTAAATATAGCAAAACTATAAATGCAAATATTAAACAAAGAACTAACTATAACAAGAAAAAATAGTACAAATGTGAAAAAAGATAAAATTATAAAAGTGTTGCAAAATCTCCTCCAAAAATATAATTGATTATTTTCTTACATCATGAAATTCTTGGTCAGTTATAAAAAGAGCTAAATATTCTAACTTCCTAAAGTTATTTAATATGTATAAAATATTTAGAATGACCTGTGAATAATTTTTGTTTCCAGAAAGGTGATCCTTAATCACCTTTCTGTCTAAAAAAATCTATTTATAGGAAATACAGAAAATATCACAAGGTATGATGCTGTAGAAACATCAAACACATCCAGAATAGTAGTCATTCTGCATGAGAACTGTAGTTGATAAGTTTCATTGGCATAAACCATGAAGTATGGCTGAAGAGATAGTTTAGCAGATGAAGGTCCTTGAGCTGACAACCTGGAACACACATAATGAAAGGAGATAGCAGCCTTCCTCCCCAAACTGTCCTCTAACTACCATATGCAATCTGTGGCGCATGTGTGCATATAGACACAAATGCACATACGCACACACAAACATACACACAGAAACACACACATGCTGTTTAATTTTTGATGAACAAAACAGGGAATGAATGACTATGATAGACTAAAAAAATCTATCAACTTGGCTCAGCAGGTAAAGCTTCTTGCTGCCACTGATGAGCTGGATTTGATTGCCAAGGCCCACACAGTGAACAAAGGAAACTTACTTATATTAGTTTTCTTCTGACTTCCACAGACATGCCAACATACACACAAATAAATAATAAATGTAAATTTAAAATAAAGTAACTTAAAAACAATTATATAACAATAAAATGTAGTATGTGAACATATTGGATATTCTAATTAAATATGTTCACCGTAAATAGAAAAAGAAATTTTGAGACAGTCAGATGATTTGACTAGGGTTAGGTATTGGATAAAATCAAAGACTATGATTGATATTCTTGATGGTCGTATGTGAGAGGATGGCATTCTAGTTATGTCAAACAATATCTAAAAAATACAACAGAAGTACATAAAAGTTAAGTGAGTGATAAATAGTAGTTTATTTGTTTATTGTATTTACATATATATTTTTTCTCTAAAAGTTCAACAACCTAAATTTGCTTTAACTGATAAATACATATTGAAAATGTGGTACAAAAATTAACTTTACAGGTAAATGGATGGAAATAGCAAATAGCATACTGATATAATACAGACCCAGAAAGACAAATACCTCATATTCATTCTAGTCTGGGGCTCTTAGCTCCAAACCTTCAGAGGGCGATACATATCCTGTGTTAACTGCAGAATCCAGGAAAATAAAGAAGGAGCATGGCAGGGAAGCAATAGAGAAGGGAATAGTAGGGTATAAAAATGGAAATGAAAATACTCACAGGCTTTCGTTTGGGAGGAGGGGATGGAGGGAAGTCAATACATAAGGAAAGGAAAGAGGAGGGTAAAATAACAGTAAGTAAAATCTCATAGTGGATTATACAATTATCTCTCCACACATAAAATTACATATTAATATATGTATACATATATAGTTTAAATAAAAATTTCCCACCTGAGCTGACAATACTCCACCAAGAGTCACAGACTTCTAACAAAAATGCTAATACCAGGCATGAAAAGACCCCTTTTGAGTTGTGATCAGGGAAGCCCATGAGACTTCCAAACATTATAGGTTATTGCTGTTGCCTTTGGTTGCCTCCTATGAGTTGAAGGTAAGTCTGTATTGCTGAAGTCAGCATGCCCCTTGGAAACAGGACCCAGAGAAATCAATTTGGATATGACTAAATGTCTTCTTCCCGAATACTAGGTTTCACGGTACCAGAAGGTGCCAAGCTTCCAATGGAGAGAAGCTACCAATAGTCGTGCAGCTATATGATGCCTATGAGCTACAACAATGACCACAATGGCAGGATAACCTTAAGAGCTCCATAGTGGCGCTCAGATCTTGGCGGTAACCAGTAACAAGACTTAAGCCCTACTCAATAGAAAGGAAATCATGGCTGGTAATGGAAGCATAGCCAGCTACAAGGTCAAAGACTTTGTAGCAGAAAGTACAATCACAATACTAAACAACATAATTTCTAACTGCAGTCTAATTCTAATATTTATCTTTAGACTCAGAGATAAGTACATCCCTTACATGTCATCAAAGAAATTTCTCCTTGTAACAAATGGAGGCCTCTATAAAACCCATGAAATGCAGAGGACAAGTGATAATATGGTGCTCAGTCCCAACTGATACTTCTATAACTTACTCATGCACCCAAGCATAGGGAACATTGCAGAAGAAAGGTTGGAAATATGTAAGAGTCAGGGTAACAGGAAGGCTGTTATGAGATTGCATCTCCTAACAATGTCTAGAAAGCTACACTCATGAAGTCTCATCACTGTGACTGCCTACACATGACCTGAACAAGGAGGACAACAAAAGACATACAAACATGGAAGGGGTAAATCTCACAGGGTCCCAAACCTACACGAACAACTGTAGGCAATTAAGGAATGCTGACAACAACAAAAATTCTTCCAAAGAAAAGAACACAACAATTGGTTATAAAATACCAAGTAGTCAGCCCTGCAAACATATACATACAAGTAACATTATATGGAATGAACACATTGCGGGCATGTTTATATATAACTATATACACATATATATGTGTATATATATATTCCTAATACACTCATGTATATGACAACAATTTTTAAAGTACAGATTTAAATGAGAGCAAGCATGGGGGGGTCATGGGAAGGGTTGAGGAGAGAAAATAAAAGGAAAAAATATATAATTATATTCTAATTTTAAAAAGTGAAATTATAAAAAATTATGAACTCAAAGAAAAAGAAATATAAATTGTATGTGATTTAGTCGAGAAATAAAATGAAGAAAAAATATAAATTTGCAGTGGTGGTAGTTTAAGAAGGCACCTGGGGCAAAACAAGACATTTATTTATAACAGAAAACTCTAAGTACATGCTAAATTTTTAAATATAAAAAATGTTGGTAAAAATTTAATATTGACATATAAAATAAAGAAATAGTAAGCCAAAATAGTCAAAATAACTTGAAAAGATAATCAGTTATAATGGAGGCTGCTGGTTTGTTTCCTGGCTGCCCAGACCCCTGAAATAATCACACAGAAACTATATTATTTAAATCACTGCTTGGCCTATTAGCTCTAGCTTCTTGTTTGCTAACTTTTACATCTTAATTTAACCCATTTCTATTAATCTGTGTATCGCCACATGTCTGTGGCTTACCGCATGACGTTACAGCATGTCTGTCTCTGGCAGCAGCTCCATGGCTTCTCCCTAATCCGCCTCCTTTCTCTTAGCATTCAGTTTAGTTTTCCCCACCTAGCTCTATTCTGCTCTGCTATAGGCTCAAGACAGTTTCTTCATTAACTAATGGTATTCACAGCATAAGGAAGGGAGTCCCACATCAATAATTCAACATCTTTATAGAAAAAGTACCCACCTAAGGCAGTATTACATAATGACATAATAAAATGAAGTCATGAATGCAATGGATTTTCCATAATTTTAGATTGGAGTATACCTGTTTCACATGATACTGAGTTTAATAAGGACTACAAGATGGTTTCATAAGAAGTTGAGTTGGAATTTATTTGTAATAGCACATGAGGATGGATTTTTAAATGATAATTGATTTGGTAAAACTGTTGTTAATAACACCTGATCAGCTTAGTTAGAAGCATGTAAACCAGAGAAACTGGTAAATGTTACCTGTCTGAACACTTTGTTCTTTTTTTTATTTTTTTAGATTATAATATAATTATATCATTTCTTCCTTCCCTTTCCCTTTTGGAAATCCTCCCATGTCCCCTTCCCTTTGCTCTTTTTCAAATTCTCAGTCATTTTCTTTAACTGTTGGTGTGTGTACTGAGTGCATGTATATGGATGTATAGTGTATTCCTAAGTATATATCTGCATACACACAAATATATAGATATGTATACATTTAAATACTTGTGTATCTGTGTATGTATATATTTTACTAAATATGTATGTGTGTATGTATATTTCTAAATACATAAATGCAACCTGCTCAGCCATAAACGGTTACTTCAGAGTTGAACATTCGGTACAGAATAGCCAGCTGATGTGCTTTTCCCTGTGGAAGACTGTTTCTCTCCCTCTCAGCATTCCTTAGTTGTCTGAAAAGTTCTTACCTAATGTTGAGGACTGATGGTCTTTTCCCTCTTTGCATCTTACTATGTTTCTTTGTTTTGTCCTTGTTCAAGTCATGTTTGGCATTCTTATACTCATATATGTAATTCTCACCCCATATTGAGATCTGAGAACTTTCGTCTTACAGAGTCAGTTTAACAACATAGGACTAATTTTTTTGTAAAAATATTAGCAATCATGTTTATTAATTAAAAAGAAATATCACATTTTATGCCAGAATGTATATATATATATATGATAAAAATCAATAACTCTCCAAAAGCCTCTAGTAATTAAAACTTTTTTGAGTTTTCTTGACCTTAAAGGGATTTTTTTCAGAAACCATCAGACCAATTAAATTCAATAATTCTACTAAGAAGAGAAATAAAATCATATATATATATATCATTTATGAGTATTTTCTTAAATATGGAATTCATGGATAGTGCATTAGGAATGCTGGTAAGAAAAACTGGTGGCATTAATCATTTCTAGCTAATCTGAGAGACCTGCCTTCCAAGGCATTAACTGGTACCTGACCAAGTAGAAAAAGGTGGCAAATGTCAAAACAGGTGCCTTCCCTGAGTCACACGAAGGTATAACATTTTTCAGGTATGAAATTCTAAAAGTAAATTATCTATGAATAAACTTAGTAACTACTCAAGATCTCAATAAAAATTATAATATTTCTAAATTAAATAAAGAGAGATCTAGAGTATGTTCTTATGAGAAGCGTCAGCACTGTGAAGCTATAAATTATACTTAAATTACTGTTACCAGAATCCTTCATAAACTCACACAATGAATATCGTGCACATATAAAAATGATGAAAAGGAACCAAGAACTTTGTCAGAAAAAATTAGTCAAAGAATTTGCATTGTTGATATGAATATATAGTAGTTAATCACAATAATGTACAATAGACATAAAATAAATATATTTACAAATACAGGAGCCAGAAAAATTGATATGATATAGAACAACCAAGTAATCTTAGGCAAAGAAATAATTAAAAATAAACTGAGTAAAGATTAAACATTTGTTTAATAAATATTTGAGAGGAAATTTGTTCTCTATTTGTAATTAAGTTAGGCTAGACTCTCTTCTTCCAAAGTAAATCGGAATTAGTTGCAGTTAAAATAACAAAAAAAAGTACAGGAATATTTTTCAAATCTTGTGTTAAAGAAAACAGGAACATTACCGTAGGCTGTTGGAGTTTGGCATACTTTCTCAAGCATCTGTGTATAGAGGACACAGTGCAAAGACAATAACTTATCTGCGTATTCTGAATATTGACTGAATACAAGAGACAATTAAAAATATTGTCTTAAAGAGCACTTTGCCCTCTCTGTACTACAAAAGAAGGATCAAGTCAAATATAGAGGATGCTGAATTTTTCTCTAGTTTTCAAACCTAACACCTCTGTGGGTCCAGGTTTTCTTTGTGTATTCATGTCTAAGTAAAGTTTACAAGGTATTGTCAGAGCAGCTACACAAAGTTAGTTATCTTTTATTAAAATAATCAACCTGGAAAATATTTAAAGCCACTATTTTCAGAAACTTTTCTTAAAGTATTTTTTCCTCAGAGTTTTGTACAGTCATACAATCTTCTTACATTATCTTAAAATATAATAATATATATTTTAAATTATTTGTTTTATAGCAGAGTGAATGTCGATCAAGACATAGTTTATGGAAAAGTGACATTGAGAATGTGATAAGAAAGTTGAAGAAGTCTGGTCTAAATACTCAAAAGGGAGATTGTACAAAGTAATTTTCATCTAAAAAGCAGGAACATATATACTGTCTGTTGCATGTATGCCTGCACCTCGCCACTCACAGTCTATACCATATATGTGAAATTGTCTTTATACAAAATTAAAACATAGTGATAAAACTGCATAATACCCTAACATTGAATGAATAACTATTTAGCTGTGGCAAAATAAGATAAGGTTACTTTAAGGGTATCAAGGTACCAGTGACCACAATGAGAGAAAATAAATAAACAGAAGAAATAAAATGTGTATTGTAGGTGTTTTTTTTTAACTCTCTGTGGACTGGCCACCCAGCTCCTAAATACACAGAGGCTTACTCTTACTTATGAATGCCTGGCCCTAGTGTGGCTTTTTTCTAGGCAACTTTTCTATCTTAAATTTTATTGTTTCTTTTTAACTATGTTTTGCCGCTGGGCTTTTTGGCTTTCTTGATATATCTTTCTTTCCAACTTACACTGTGGTTGTCAGTGTGACTGGGTGGCTGGCATCTGACGTCCTTCTCTCCAACTTTTCTCACTCTGTTCCTCTCTCCCTAGATTTATACTATTTATTATATCTACACGCCAGCCCTGGCTATTTCTCTCTCCTGCCTACCTATTGGCCGTTCACCTCTTTATACCAATTATGTGTTTCAGGCACACAAAATAACACACCTTACAGAGTTAAACAAATGCAAAATCAAAGAATGCAATATGTCTTTACATCACTAAAGAAATATTCCACAGCATAAACAAATGTATCACACCTTAAAATAATATTCCTTAACAGTTTAAGATTGTTCTAAAGGAGTAGAACTTCTTACTTGCACATACCATAACCATCTAAGTAGCAATTAATAATAAGCTGGTGAGTTAATAAGCAAATTTAGAAAATAGACCCAAAGTACTTGGTATTAGGATGGCATTCTTATTTCTGTGTGCCAGAACAGGCAATGTAAAATTCTTTTTTTATTTCTTAAAAAAAAATACCAATCCAAATTCCCACTTCCTCCCCTCCTTCCCTCCTCCCAGTCCCTCCCTCTCCCTCCACAGACCCTCCCCCAAACCCCTCCAACCCTAGGGGAGTGCCATGCACCCTGCCCTGTGGAAACTTCAAGTCCCTCCCTACTACATCTAAGTTGAGCAAGGTTTACATCCAAAGAGACTAGGATCCCATGAAGCCGGTATATGCAGTAGAGACACATCCCAGTGTCACTATCAGTGAGCCCTCAGTCTGCCCCAGCTGTCAACCCCCTTCAGAGGGGCTTGGTTGTTCACATGCTTATTCATTCTGTGTCCAGTTGGAGTTGGTGAGTTCCCATTAGTTCAAGCACATTGTCTCAGTGGATGACCCCTTATGGTCTTGAATTCCTTGCTCATACTCTTCACTCATTCCACTCTTCAAATGGATCTTGGGAGCTCAGTCCAGTGTTCCGATGTGGGTCACTGCCTCTGTTCCTATCTGTTGTTGGATGAAGGTTCTATGGTAATATTTAAGATAATCATCAGTCTGACTACAGGGTAAGGTCAGTTCAGACACCCTCTCCTCTATTGGTTAGGGTCTCAGCTGGGTTAATCTCTCTGAGTTCTTGGGCATTTTTTTAGAGTTAGGTTCTTGCTAACTCAATAATGGCTTCCTCAATCAAAATATCTCTTTCCTTGCTCTCATATCTGTCCTTTCTCCATCTCGACCATTCCGTTCCCTCAAGTTCTCTTCAATCCCCCTTCTCAACCCCTCTTCCTACCAACCCCCTGCTCCCAAATTTTTGTCTGGATTCTAATTTCCAGGTGGGTCTATGTATGTTTTTCTTTAGGCTCACCTTATTACTTAGTTTCTCTAGGATCCTGAACTATAGGCTTGTTGCCCTTTGTTTATGACTAGTATCCACTAGTCATACACTAGTCATATGTGCGTACATGCCATATTCATTTTTTTGGGTCTGGGTTAACCTCACTCAGGATAATGTTTTCTAATTCTGTCCATTTGCATGTGAAATTCAAGATGTCATTATTTTTTATGCTGAGTAGTATTCTACTGTGCAGATGTGCCACACTTTATGAATTCTTCAGTTGAGGGTCATCTAGGTTGTTTCCAGGTTCTGGCTATTACAAATAATGCTGCTATGAACATAATTGAACAAATGCTCTTGTAGTATGATTGAGAGTCTTTTGGGTATATTCCCAAGAGTGGACTCACTGGATCCTTAGGTAGGTTGATTCTCAGTTTTCTGAGAAACCGCCACACTGAATTCCAAAGTGGTTGCACAAGCTTGCATTTCCACCAGCAATGGATGAGCATTCCCCTTGCTCCACAACCTCTCCAGCATAAGCTATCATTAGTGTTTTTGATCTTAGCCATTCTGACAGGTGTAAGATGGTATCTCAAAGTTGTTTTGATTTGCATTTCCCTGATAGCTAAGGAAGAAGAACATGTCCTTAAGTATCTTTTGGCCATTTGAAATTCTGTTGAGAATTCTCTGTTCAGTTCTGTACACCACTTTTTAATTGGGTTATTTAGAATTTTAATGTCTAATTTCTTGGGTTCTTTATATATTTTGGAGATCAGTCCTTTGTCCGATGTGGGGTTGGTAAAGGTTTTTCCATTCAGTAGGCTGCCTTTTTGTCTTATTGACTGTGTCCTTTGCTTTATAGAAGCTTCTCAATTTCAGGAGGTCCCATTTATTTATTGATGCTCTTATTGTCTGTGCTACTGGGGTTATATTTAGGAAGTGGTCTCCAGTGCTCATTCATTGGAGGTTGCTTCCCACTTTCTCCTCTATCAGGTTCAGTGTGGTCAGTTTTATATTGAGGTCTTTAATCCATTTGAACTTGAGTTTTGTGCATGGCAACAGATATGGATCTATTTTCATTCTTCTGCAAGTTGAATCCAGTTATGCCAGCACCATTTGTTGAAGATGCTTTCTTTTTTCCAATATATATTTTTTGATTCTTTGTCAAAAATCAGGTGTTCATAGGTGTGTGAATTAATATCCAGGTCTTCAATTCTATTCCATTGGTCAACGTCTCTGTTTTTATGCCAAGACCAAGCTGTTTTCATTACTGTAGCTCTGTAATAGAGCTTGATGTCAGGGATGGTAATGCCTCCAGCAGTTTTTTTGTTGTACAGGATTGCTTTGGCTATCCTGGGTTTCTTGCTTTTCCATATGATGTTGAATATCATTCTTTCAAGGTCTGTGAAGAATTGTGTTGGGATTTTGATGAGGATTGCATTGAATCTATAGATAGCCTTTTGTAAGATTGCCATTTTTACTATGTTGATCCTTCCTATCCAGGAGCATGGGAGATCTTTCCATTTTCTGGTATCTTCCTCAGTTTCTTTCTTCAAAGACATAAAGTTCTTGTCAAATAGGACTTTCACGTCCTTTACTAGTGTTGCCTCAAGATATTTTATGTGATTGTGGCTATTGTGAAAGGTGATGTTTCTCTGATTTCCCTCTCAGCTTCTTTATCCTTTGTGTATAGGAGAGCTACTGATTTTTTTGAGTTGATCTTGTATCCTGCCACTTCACTGAAGGTATTTATCAGCTGTAGGAGTTCTCTGGTAGAGTTTTTGGGGTCACTTATATACACTATCATGTCATCTGCAAATAACAAAAGTTTAACTTCTTCCATTCCAATTTGAATCCCCTTGATCTCCTTATGTTGTCTTATTGCTATTGCCAGAACTTCAAGAACTATGTTGAAGAGATATGGAGAGAGCAGACAGCCTTGTCTTGTTCCTGATTTTAGTGGAATCATTTTGAGTTTCTCTCCATTTAATTTGATGTTAGCTGTTGGCTTGTTGTATATTGCTTTTATTATCTTTAGATATGATCCTTGGATCCCTAATCTCTCCAAGACCTTTATCATGAAGTGGTGTTGAATTTTGTCAAATGCTTTTTCAGCATCTAATGAAATGATCATCTTTTTTCTTTCAGTTTATTTATATGGTGGATTACATTGATTGATTTTTGTATGTTGAACCAGCCCTGCATCTCTGGGATGAAGCCTACTTGGTCATGATGAATGATTTTTTGATGTGTTCTTGGATTCGGTTTGCCAGAATTTTATTGAGAATTTTTGCATCCATGTTCATGAGTGAGACTGGTCTGTATTTCTCTTTCTTAGTTGTGTCTTTTTGTGGTTTTGGTATCAGGGTAACTGTAGCTTCATAAAGAGTTTGGCAGTGAGCCTTCTGTTTCTATTATGTGGAGCACTTTGAGTAATATAGGTATTAGCTCTTCTGAAAAGTTCTGGGAGAATTCAGCACTAAAACCATCTGGCCCTGGGCTTTTTTTGGTTGGTAAGTTTTTGATGGCAGCTTCTATCTCCTCATGGCTTATAGGTCTATTTAAATTGCTCACCTGGTCTTGATTTAATTTTGGTAGGTAGTATCTATCTAAAAAATTGTCCATTTCTTTTACATTTTCCAGTTTTGTGGAGTGCAGATTTTTGTAGTAGGACCTAATGATTCTCTGAATTTCCTCTGTGCCCGTTGTTATGTCCCCCTTTTCATTTCTGATTTTGTTAATTTGGATGTTCTCTCTCTGCCTTTTAATTAGTTTGGATAAGGGTTTGTCAATCCTGTTGATTTTCTCAAAGAACCAGCTCTTTGATTCATTGATTCTTTGTCTGGTTTTCTGTTTCTATTTTGTTGATTTCAGCTCTCAACTTGATTATTTCCTGTCTTCTTCTCCTTTTGGGTGAGTCTGCTTTTTTTTCTAGAACTTTCAGGCATGCTGTTAGGTCATTGATGTGAGCTTTCTCCATTTTCCTTATGTGGGCACTTAGTGCTGTGAACTTTCCTCGTAGCACTGCTTTCATAGTGTCCCATAGGTTTGGCTATGTTGTGCCTTCATTTTCATTGAATTCAGGTAAGGTTTTAATTTCTTTCTTTATTTCTTCCTTCACCCTGGAGTGGTTTAGTAGTTGACTGTTCAGTTTCCATGAGATTGTTGGCTTTCTGGGAGTAGTATTGTTGAATTCTAGCTTTACTCCATGGTGATCTGGTAAGACACAGTGGATTACTCCAATTTTTTGGTATCTGTGGGTGTTTGCTTTGTTACTGAGAATGTGATAAATTTTAGAGAAGGTTCCAAGAGGTGATGAGAGGAATGTATATTCTTTTTCGTTTGGGTGGAATGTTCTATAGAGGTCTGTTAAGTCCATTTGATTCATTACATCTGTTAGTTCTCTTATTTCTCAGTTAAGCTTCTGTCTGTTTGACCTGTCCATTATCGAGAGAGGAGTGTTGAAATCTCCTACTATTAGTGTGTGGGGTTTGATGTGCGATTCAAGTTTCAGTAATGTTTCTTTTACATATGTGGTTGCTCTTGAATTAGGGGCATATATATTCAGGATTGACACTTCATTTTGGTGAACTGTTCCTGTTATGAGTATATAATGTCCTTCTCCATCTTTTCTGATTGATTTTAGTTTGAAATCAATTTTGTTAGATATTAGGATAGCCACACCCACTTGTTTCTTATGTCCATTTGATCAGAAAGCCTTTTCCCAACCCTTTATTCTGAAGTAGTGTATGTCTTTGAAGTTGAGGTGTGTTTCTTGTAAACAGCAGAATGCTGGATCCTGTTTACGTATCCATTCTCTTAGCCTGTGTCTTTTTATAGGTGAATTGAGACCATTGGTATTAAGCGATATTAATGACCAGTGGTTGTTAGCTCTGGTTATCTTTGGGTAGTGTTTTTATGTTTCCCTTCTTTGGGTTATGTTGGTGGGTGGGTTATTATGGGTGTAGTTAGCTTCCTGGGGTTGTGGAAGTAAAATTACCACATAAGAAAATGAAACACTTAGAGGAAAATTAAAGATTCTGATAATTTACCCAAAACCACAGATTTAAATATATAGAGAAGAGCAAACTGTTCATGCTCTGGAATAGACAATTATGTCCAAAGTCTATAATTTTGATTAAAAAATAGCCTCAATCAAAATTTCCCAGTGTTTTAAAATATAAGTTTATTTCTGATCTTCTAAAGTTTATAGAACACTTGAAACAGCGGAAAAGCAAAGATTGTCTAAAACTGGACTGTGACAGTTAAACTGAAGCCAACAAAGTGGCATAGTAATCCAAGATATCAGATGATGGTAAGATAATCACATAAATGGATTGTGTTCAAATGTATCCACATGTGGAAAAATAACACAATATCAAATCCAGGACTGAATTCAAAGCAGATTATAAACCAAGTTATAAAGGTAAACTGCATGTGTAGATGGTGAGAAACATCCATTTATTCAGTCCAGAGAGATCACAACAGACAAAGAAACAATTCCACCCAAGTGTGGCACAGTGAACCAAGGGTTTTAATCAGGGTTACTTACAAGAGGGACTTTTTAGGCAGACTATTTTTCTTCTTTCTTTTTCTTTTTCTTTTCTGTGGTTTTCTGAGACAGGGCTTCTCTGGATAGTCTTGATTGTCTTAGAAGTAGACTAGGCTGACTGGCATAAAAACAGACAGGAGAACCAATGGAACAGAATCGAAGACCCAGATATTAATCCTCATACCTATGAACACCTTATTTTTGACAAAGAAGCAAAATATATAAAATGGAAATAGAAAGCATATTTAACAAATGGTGCTGGCATAACTGGATATCAAAATGTAGAAAAAGGAAACTAGATCAATGTCTATCACCATGCACAAAACTCAAGTCCAAATGGATCAAAGACCTCAACATAAAGCTAACCACAGTGAACCTCATAGAAGAGAAAGTAGGAAGTACACTTTAATGCCTTGGCACAGGAGACCACTTCCTAAATATAACCCAGCAACATAGACACTGAGAGAAACAATTAATAAATGGAACCTCCTGAAATTGAAAAGCTTCTGAAAGCAAAGGACCCGGTCAACAAGACAAAACAGCAGCCTACAGAATGGGAAAAGATCTCCACCAACCCCAAGTAGGACAGAAGGCTGAGCTACAAAATATACAAAGAACTCAGGAAATTGGTCATGAAAAGAACAAATAATCCAATAAAAAAATGGAGTACAGACCTAAACAGAAAACTCTCAACAGAGGAATCTAAAATTACTGAAAGACACTTAAGGAAATGCTCAACATCCTTAGCCATCAGAGAAATGGAAATCAAAACAACTCTGAGATTTCATCTTACACCTGTAAGAATGGTCAAGATCAAAAACACTCATAACAACTTATGCTGGAGAGGTTTTGAGGTAAAGGGAACATTCCTGCATTGCTGGTGGGAGTGCAAGCTGGTACATTGCCTTTGGATATCAGTTCGGTGATTTCTCAGAAAATTAGGAAGCAACCTACCTCAAGACCCAGCAGTACCACTTTTGGGTATATACCTAAAGGATGCTTAATTGTACCACAAGGACAGGTGCTCAGATGTTCATAACAGCATTGTTTGTCATAGCCAGAACTTGGAAACAACCTAAATGACCCTCCACTGAAGAATAGATAAGAAAAAATGTGGTACATTTACACAGTGGAGTACTACACTGCAGAAAAAAATAATGTCATCTTGAAATTTGCAGGCAATTGATGGATCTAGAAAACATCATATTGAGTGTGGTAACCCAGACCCAGAAAGACAAATTTTATTTGTACTCACTCATAAGTTGCTTTTAGACATAAGGCAAAGAAAACCAGTCTACAATTCACAATCCGAGAGAACCTAGACAACAATGAGGACCCTAAGAGAGACATACATGGGAAGTAGAAAAGGACAAGATCTCTTGAGTAAATTGGGAGCATAGGAACCATGGGAGAGGGTTGAAGTGGGAGGGGAGAGGAAAGGAGGAAAGCCTAGAAAAATGTATAGCTCAATAAAATCAATAAAAAAGAACATAAAAGAAATAGACCAGGCTGTCTAGTTCTTAGAAATTGACTGTCTTAGAACTAGACCAAGCTGGCCTTGAACTCTTACAGATTCATCTGCCTGTGCCTCTCAAGTGCTGAGATTCAAAGCCTAGGGTGGAAACCTGGGAACTCTGTGAGTTAGAGAAGCGACTAGCTAACTTTCTCTCTGTGCTGGCATCCACACAAGCTACTCTTTCCCACACCACCCAAACTAAGAACTGCAAGCTAAGCTCCTCCCTGTTACTTCTTGTCAACCAGTTGCCAACTCCATCGCTCAGAGCCCAGGTTAATTTTGTTTAATTAATGCAAATACAACATATCTTTACATGGTTAACAAAGTCAGCAGAAACAAGTATATAACATACCTTCACAAGTATAAAGTAATATTCTGCATCATAAACAAATATAAATAAAACAAATATGATTTCTGCCCAGTTAAATAACATTCCACAAAATTTCTCCCTTTTTGTCTAAATAAGAAGAAAGGTTTAATTTTAACATAGTAAGACTATGTACAATAAGAACCATTACCAAGAAAGGATAACATTCACAACATCCGAGTCATCTGTATTTGGAAATTCAAAGAAAATACTTCATTATTTATCCTACCTTGGTGAATCCAAAGTTTTGTACCTAATTTATGTTCTATCATAACTGAGAAAACTATAACTACCTAGTCTTCAACACCATCAAAGACTCCAGAAAGATATAATTCTCCTCAAGAAAGCAGAAAGTACAGTGCACAGCACTTCCATAATGACAGAGATATCTCCACCTGGACAGTCACTCAAGGTCCCTCTGCAACATTGGACATCCAATTTTTGTCCTATATGCCTAGACTATCAATCGAACTTTCCTATAAAACAGGTATTTTGAAGGGCTGTCCTACCTAGACTTGGCAAAGTTTGACAATCACTTCCCTTTATGTACTGCAGAATGTCTGACATAGTTATCTATGAAGCAGGAAATTTTAAAGACTGTCCCTCCTTATTCTGGCAAATTTCAACAGTCTTTTTCCTTTGTGTCTTTCTTGTCCAGATTGTAGAGGATACTGTCAGCAGTTAAGGCAAGAGCAGTTTCTTTGCTCAGTGCCTAACTTTGCCACATTGAATGAATACTTCATATTCTTCGATGCCCATCATCCTTTTATGAAGTAGATTAGTGCTTCCAGGGAGAATGTCTTACTGTCATGAAAATCCCAATATTAACAAAGCATTTAAATGCCATTTTCTGTAGGTCTTTGAAGGGTTGGAAGACCATTTGCCTATCTAAAATATATCTCTGTGTCATCTTGAAAAGATAGCTGACATAACTACAAGCTTCATTGTTATAGATAACTAACTATTGACATGCATTTCTTAATTATCCTAAATCATTTATAATATTAATTTTCAAGGACTAGAATTTTACATTTTAAAATGAACTGCATAGGCATACTACCTTAAACAAGTGTATAGACATAAATACAGTATGTTGTAACAAAAAATCATTATATTTGTATCAATATACAACAATTATTTAAATAAGAATATATATATATAAAGTATAATGGAAATAACTTTAAATTGGTGTCGATATACAAAAATCCATACAAATGTAAAATATTTGAGATTAATAGTTGCTTACTTTTGTACTGTCCTTTCCATGTCTGCATTTTTCTATTCAGAAAAAGATCCTTGAATCCAACCACCAGTATTCAGTTTCCTCCTTTACCATAACCAGAAATAATTTGCAACCAACTCCTAAATGATGACAAACATCCATAATACACTGAATGACCCCAAAACAGCTATCCCACCTCTTGGGAATGTGGGTGTCAAATTCTTAAAATTATTTCCTATTGTATGGTGGTAACAACATGTTTTAGAGGACCCTGAAACAACTGAGAAAAATGGTGACATTCTGGGAGAGCTAGCTTTTGTCCAGTTTTTGGCATGATGGGATTATGCAAGGCTTATCTGAAATTCTGGCTAGAGTAGTCTATGAGGCTGGACGATCTCAGCCAGCAGCCTGGAAGCAGTTCTGGATGCAGAACTCTGAGGAAACCACAAGAGAAGTGCTCTGAAAGACTGGATCACCTGAACTATCCATTTTTATTAGCATCTGGTCCTCTTGCTCTGAAAACACACAAACTTTCAAAGGTAACATATATATCTGCATTAATACAAGTATGGACTGTGCAGTGTTCACAAACCAGTCAAAGATAATTTTTGTTTTATGTTTGAGCAAGTAAAATGTGCATGTCACCTGTCTTATATTTATTCTAGATTTATTTCTTATGTCTGCAGCCATGATTTTCAGCACGTCTCCTCCAATCAAACCTGATCTCTTTTAACCTTAGATGAATCCACAGCCTTTCATTTCTTGTGGAAATAAAAGCAAAACCTCTTCCCCAATGCAACACATTTCCTGACTTCAATTTTACAGCCATCACTATAGTATCTAGGCCAATTTAGTTCAGCAGTCTCTATTAAAATCTCATATCACTCAGCAGTTGTTATTCATTTATCAGCACTAAAAAAATTCAAAGTTAATACAACATAACACAGGATACAGACTGTCTGTCAATTTGCCATCTTTGCATGACTTTTTCCTTTATATTAATTTGCTCTTTCTTTACTGCCCTTATTGTTATGTCTGAGCATGCTTTACTAAGTGCCAGCAGCTGCGCACTTGGAGTGCTCTCTGATGAGTGGGCCAGATTTTAAACTCCTAAGCTCTGGCGGCTGGCCATGTCTCCTCCTGGGGTCCATGAGAAACCACATCTATGGCCCTCAATCTTGATCCAGAGCTGTGTATTTTTAGCTGGGAACCGCATTCAATTGCCCCATCTTTGGGATGTTGGTACTCATGCTTAGGCAAGCAACACAGTACACTGTTTTTACTTAACGTGTCAGATTTTGTTTTTCCTGCAGCTCTCTCAGGCCCTCAGTGGAAATTCAGGCCCCATGTTGGAATGCCAAAATGCTGTTTTACCTTCATTATAGTGCCTGTACTTTAAACTACTAGTGGCCTGGCTGCTATGGCTGTAGCCTGGGAAAATTCTGTTTCTGCAGACAATGACTCTTGTGCTGATGCTAAAAGTACTGCTAACTAAATCTCTACCTCTGTCATTCTAACAATACTGGAGATTCAAAGGCTAGGGTGAAAATCTGCCAGGTCAGAGAGTTACAGTAGCAATTGGCTACTTTCTCTCTTTGCTGGTGTCCACATACAAGCCACTCTCTTCCACAATGCCTGAACTGAAAAAAAAAGTTCCTTCCTGCTACTTCCTATCAACCTATCAACCAGTTGCTAATCCTGCCTCTCTGAGCCCAGGTTAATTTTATTTAATTAACATAAATGCAGCACATCTTTACATAGTTAACAAGTGCAGCACATACAAATGTAACGCATCTTTACATTGTTAGCAAAGGCAACACAAGCAAATGTAACACACCCTCACATATAGAAAGTAGTATTCTGTAGCATAAACCAATGTAGCACATCTTTGCCCTGATAAAATAATATTCCACAATAGATTGATTGATTCAATCTTATGAAAATTAGACATATTTATTCTCTAAGCTTAACATGAAAATGTTAAGTCAACCCACAGAATTGTGAAAAAGGGTTTGAAAAATACATATATAACAAATGTCTCATAAATAGCATATAAAATAAATTAGTATGTGTAAGAAAAATTAATTATCAAAATGGATAAAACAACTGATAGATCACTGAACAAACCACATGAGTAACAGATAAGCACATTTCAAAATTTTAAGTTAACTCTGGTTATTACTGTAGGTAGTAATTAAGGAATTGAAAGTTAATATGAAAATAAGAAATATGAATAGATAGACCCATTAGAGAAGTTAAAATTTGAACGACTGACAATACCAAGTGCTGTGAAAGATTGGAGTCAAGAAGTCTCACATGTATCTGGTAGGATGTTAAAATGTTACAGCTACGTTAAAAATCTATTTGAGACAATTTATGCATGAATGAAATTAAAACTACATTTGTCATTCAACCCAGGCATTCTACTACTAGAAACAAAGTGGGGGGAAAATGAAAATACGTGTTCCAAAAATGTCTACCATATGTCCATGAGTGAGCAAATGGACATACAATTATCATATGTCCATAGAATAGACTACTTCCCAGCAATAAAATTGAATTGCTGATGCATGAAATAATATGGGAGAATATCAAAAACATTTCTCTAAATGGAAAATCCAGATTTAAATAAAGAAAGGACATGCTTTTCAAATTTGCTTATATGGAATTTTATGAGATTAAGTTTGTTCCCCAAGTAGATTTAATGATATGAAATGTATTGCTCACTCTAATTGGAAAATGCAACTGTTTTTCAAAGTACACGCTGTGAATCTTTTGAAGACAGCACTAACCCTGTCCTCCCTGTGTGTACCATGTCTGGTATTAGTCTCACTCCATACTGAAATCAGCATGTCGAGCTGTATGTGTTGCAGACCTGCTTTTGTCAGTATATGCTTATTAAAATCATTTGTACTATGTCTGCTTCCACTTTATTTTGTAGAAATGGTCTACATAAAATAACACAGAAAAGTGCTGTAGGTCCTTTGAAGCATACATCATAGATTTTAATATAAAACCACTTTTGTCCTAAAACAGATACCAGTTTACTAGATTATTTCTTGTATTTGTTATTTAATTTTACTTATTTCCTTTTTTGCCTACTTTCCTTTTCATCATTTCATTACATTTATTTGTGTGTATGTATGTGTGTGTGTCAGAGGGCAATTTGTAAGAGTTCGTTCTTCCCTCATGTGGGTCCCAGGGATCCCACACAAGCCATTAGGCTGGTGACAGGAACCTGTGAGCACTGAGCCATCCTATTGACCATTTTTTCTTTTGACTACTTTTGTTTATTTGTTTGTCTTTTTTATCTTTTTTCTTCCCTTCCTGAACTTTCTAGTTAATTTTTAAAAATATTATCATATTTTCAAAGGACAAGTGAGACCGAATAATATATGAATTAGATATTGGGAAGATTTTAAGAATTACTACAAAATGACACTAACAATAAAAGTTTCACAAAAGCATGTGCCATGGTAGATAAAATGCACTAAGGAAATGTCCCTAAATGAGTGGTATTTAATTTTGAATTTCTTCCTTCCTTCCTTTCTTTCTATTTATTCTTCTTTCATAAAATACATCCCTCATACAGTTTCCCCTACCTCCACTTCTCCAAGTCCCCACCTCCACATTTTCTCCCCTCGCAGACACCCTCCCCTTCTGTTTCCCTTCAGAATAGAGCAGTCCTCCGAGTCATGTCAATAGACCACTTCACAACAAGATACAAGGAGATGAGGAACAAACCCTCATATCAAGGCTGAATGAGGCAACCAAGTAAGAAGGAAAGAGTCCAAAAGCAGGAGAAAAAGTCAGAGACATCCCTACCTCCACTGTTAGGAGTCTTATAAAAACACTGAGCTAACGACCATATAGCAGAGGAGTAGTGTATGTGAAGACTGCCCATTTGTTTCCTGGCCTCCCAGACCTGAATAATCATGCAGAAACTATCTTAATTACAACACTATTTGACCTATTAGCTCAGGATTCTTATTAACTAACTCTTACATCTTAAATTAACCCATTTCTATTAATCTATGTATCACCACAAGGCTGTGGCCTACTGGTAAGGTTCGGACGTCCTTCTCCTTTGGCAGCAACATGGCATCTCCTTGACTCTGCCTACTCCCTCTCGATATCTGTGTTCAGATTTCCTGCCTGGCTTCACTCTGCTAAGTCATTGGCCAAAACAGCTTTATTCATCAACCAATAAAAGCAACACATATACAGAAGGACATCCCACATCTTTCCCCATTTCTTTCTACATAAAAAGTAAGGTTTTAACTTTAACATAGTAAAATTACATATAACAAAACAGTTATCAAGAAAGAATGATAGTTACAATATTTGGTCCATTTACATTTGACAAATTAAGGAAAATATTCTGCCATACAGCCTATCTTTGTGAGGCTAAAGATTTATATCAAATTTATCTTTTATCATAACTAAGGAAAACTATAACTATCTGTCTTCAACTCCATCAAAGACCACAGAAGGATATAACATTACTGAAGTAAACAGAAAGTAAGCTACTTCCAAAATTCTAGAAATGACAGAGACATCTCACTGCCTGGATAGTCACCCAAAGTTCTTCTGTAACTTTGGGCACCCATCTTCAGCCTATAGGCCCATAGTACCTGGCAGACTTTTCCAGGAAGCAGGAAATTTGAATGACTGTTTTGCATATATTGGCAGTTTGTCAGTCACTTTCTTTTGTGTCCTGCAGAATATCTGGCATACACTTTCGTGAAACAGGAACCCTGAAGTAATGTCTCACTTTCTTTTGGCAAATTCAGCAGTCATTTTTCTGAAGGTCCTGCATGCTCAGTTCATACAGCATACCATCAAGCAGTCCAGGCAAGAGCAGTTTCTTGCCTAAATGACTAGAGTTGTCACATTGAAAGCAAATTCCATAACGAGTTTCCTCAATGTGCATCAACTTCTCTGAAGTAATTGGTGCTGCCAGAAGCAGACATGTCTCACTGTCAAGAAAAGTCTAAGCTCTTAAAATATTTTAAATGCCATATTCTATAGGTTTTTGAAGTGTTGAAGATTATCTAATTGAAATTTATTTCTGTATATCTAGAAAACTTAACTAACATGAATGCAAGTTTTACTATTATAAATGACTATCTCTTAATTTGTATTTTTAACTATACATTACATTTTTAAATGAGCTGTCTAAACATAATACTTTAAAAAAGAGTAAAAACTTACATTTAACAAAATTGACCTTAAATTTGTATCAATGATTTAAAGTCCATACCAATGAGAAGTATTGCTGTAGGAAGACTTGCAGCTTGTGATTACCTGCCTACTGGGGTGTGGCCTCTTATACTATATACACGGACGCAGAACCTGCATCTGCCCCTTTTCTTCTTCCTCCTTTTCGCCAGATGCTGTTTGAATTGTTGGATTGCGGGACTCAACCACTCAACAGAGAATTCTGATTTGTGAGTTTACCCATAAATAAATATCTATTTCTCATTTCTGAACTAGTGTGGGATTTCTTTTTAGCATCCGTTCATCCCTCTTCTCTTGGAGCCCATGTGGATTTAATATCCATGCCCACCAGGTGAACATCCTGGTCCTTCTATGGCCCAGACAGGCCTGCCTAAGCGTGTTTTTTTTTTTTTTTTGTTTTTTGTTTTTTTTTTTTTTTTTTTTTTTTTTTTTTTTTTTTTTTTTTTTTTTTTTTTTTTTTTTTTTTTTTTTTTTGTAGAATCCCCGTCACTATGGAGTTTGCTACATGTGGCATCTTGGAAATTTCCCAAGAGCACATACGCACAATGGCTGAATTCCCCCAGGGAGGGGCGATTCCTTGCCTCATGGTGACTAGTGCAGCACTCTATTTCTGCTCCCGCCCCTAGATTCTGGGTTTCTTGCATAGTTTTCTCCAAAATGCTTTCTGCTGCTTGTTGGGCAAAGTATTTTAGGGTTTACAGAAAACTTTTGGGGGGAGGTCTCTTGTAGGGAGACCACTTGTTTGTTCCTGGCCGCCCAGACTCAAAATAACCACACAGAAGCTCTATTAATTAAACCACTGCATGACCTATTAGCTCTAGATTCTTATTGGCTATTTCTTACATCTTAATTTAACCCATTTCTACTAATCTGTATATCGCCACATGGCTGTGGCTTACTGGCAAGGTTCTGGTGTCTATCCCCAGAGGCAGCTTCATGGTGTCTCGACTCTGCCTTCTTTCTCCCAGCATTCAGTTCAGTTTTCCCCACCTAGCTCTGTTCTGTGCTTCTATAGGCCCAAAGCAGTTTCTTTATTAATCAATGGTAATCACAGCATATAGAGGGGAATCCCACATCAGGGGTCTTTTCCCATCAAACCACATTAGCCTGGAAAGAATCTACATGTTCTCATCTTCTGTGGAAACAAGAGCAGAAACTTGTTTTTTAAAGCAATATATCCTTAAAATCAAATTCTGAAGTCAAGATACCTTTGTTGGTTTAACTTAGTAGCACCCAGAATCAAATGTCTCTCTGCAGTCAAGAAATTTAAAGGAAACACAATAATATACATAATCCAGAATTTTTGTGTATAGTTCATCTTTATGTGTCTTATTTTTTTTTACTCCTATAATTTATGAATATACTAGCTCTTTAAAGACTTGGTTTTATTTTTTATTTTATATGTTTTTATACTTTATATTTTATTTTTAAAAATATTTAATTTTGTATAAATTTTTATACCCTTTTTGTTCTCTCTCCCAAGCCTATGCGCATTTCTTAAACATACTAACGCCTGTTTAGAGGTTTATCTTTGTTTGAATCTGGCTTTATGGGGTATTTATGATCATTTTCTCACCAGGAACACTTTTAAAATGGTAAGCAGCTTGGTTGCTGCACCCCCGGATGCTGGTTCTGCCTCTTTTGGCTTTTTAATATGGCAGAGGTACATTTACCACCAGCTCTGCAAGCCGTGCTCACTGCTGCAGCTTCAGGGACATATCAGATCTATGTTGCCATTAATCAACTTGTAGTCACAAGCTCCAAAGAAGTGTAGGTCCTGCCAAAGAGCCAAAGCCTTTAGGGCTGCCAGCATGAACCAGGAAGCCATCTCTTAAAGAAGCCATGCAGTTTTTGATGTAACACTGAGTCAGAAAGTCTTCGCTTAATGGAGCTGCACCTCCATATAGGCCCTGCTTAGTTGATTCTGTGGGGTTTTTTTTTCCTGATATCCTTGTCCCTTCTCTGTCGTAAAATTATTCCTCCCTTTCTTCCTTGGGGTTTGCCAAGCTACAAGTGAGAGATCTGATGAAAATCTCCACTTTAGACTCTCTCTGCCTAATGCTTGACTGCGTTTCTGCATCTGCTCCCATCAGCTGCCTGAAGAAGACTCTTTAGTGATGATTGGGATAGGCACCTATTTATGAGTATTGTAGAATGTCATTAGGAATTATTTCATTGACTTTTTCCCTTCTTTTTTCTATCCTACATCTCTGGGATACTCAGCCTCTGATTTCTGGTCACACAGGCAATATTTGGCATGGAGTCTCCCTCATGGTGTGGGCCTAAAATTAAACCAGTAGTTTGTCAGTCTTATAAATTCTGTGCCTCCATTGGCACAGCACATCTTACAGTCAGGCCAGGTTGTACGTCAAAGGTTTTATGAGTGGGTTGACATCCTAGTTCCACCACTGGGAGCAGTGCCTGTTTACAGAAGATGGCTGGTGTAGGCTCCATATCCCTTATTACTAGGAGTCTTCCCTAGGGCCATCCTGACCAAATCTGGAGAGTTTCTACTGCACTAGGTTTTCACATCTTCCCACAAATGCCCTGAAAATCCAGTCATCTGCCCTAGTACTCTATACTCCATTCCCCTTCCTATGTACACCTGATACCTCCTGCTGGTATTCAAACCTGTCCCCAGTCCACTTGCAAAATCTACCCTACTTTTGCTTACCATATATCACCATTAGAGATATCATTGTTACTTAGTCTCTCTGGGTCTGTGGATTGTAATATGATTATCCTTTACTTTATACCTAATATCCACTTATCAGTGAATACATATCATCTTTGTCTTTCTGGGTCTGAAAGACTCATTCAGTATGATTTTTTTCTAGTTCCATCCATTTTCTGCAAATTTCTTGGTATCCTTATTTTTAACAACTGTGTCATACTCTATTGTACAAATATGCCTTTTTTAAAAATCATTTTTCAGTTTGGGGGCATCTTGATTGATTCCAGTTTGGGCTACTATGAATTCAGCTTCTTTGAACATAGTTGTACAATTGTCTCTGTGGTAGGACAGAACATCCTTTGGGTATATGCCCAAAAGTAGTATAGTTGAGTTTTGAGGAATATTGATTACCAGTTTTCTGGGAAACAGCCATATCGATTTCCATGACGGTTATAAACATTTGCAACCCCACTGGCATGGGAGGAGTGTTCCCCTTATTTCACATCTTCAGCTGCATGAGCTGTCACTTGTACTATTGATCTTAGCCATTTTGACAGGTATGAGTTGGGATCTTAAAGTAGTTTTGATTTGCATTTCCAAGATGACTAAGAATGTTGAACATTTCTTTAAATGTTTCTTAGCCACTTGATATTCCTCTAATGATAATTCTCATTTTTATATCTGTATCCCACTTTTTAATTGAATTGTTTGGTTTGCTGCTATCTATTTTCTTGAATTCTTTATATATTTTGGATATTATCTCTCTACCAGATATAGAGTTGGTGAAAATCTTTTCCCCTTTTGTAGGCTGCCATTTTGTCCTATTGATGGTGTTCTTTGCCTTACAGACATTTTTCAGTTTCATGAGATCCCATTTATTAATGGTTAATCTTAGTTCCTGCACAATAGATGTTCGGTTTAGGAAATAGTCTCCTGTGTCAAAGCATTCAAGGCCATTCCTTATTTTTCTCTTTTATCAGGTTGGGTGTATCTAGTTTTGTATTGAGGTCTTTGAGCCACTTGGACTTGAGTTTTGAACAGGGTAATAAATATGGATCTGTTTGCATTATTCTACATGCAGACATCCAGTTAGACCAGTACCATTTGTTAAAAATGCTTTCTTTTTCTACTGCATATTTCTGGCTTCTTTATCAAAAATCAGGTTTCCACAAGTGTGTGGATTTATGTCTGGGTCTTAAAGTCAATGCCATTGATCAATGTTTTTTTGTCCTTCAGAAAAACAGTAGCTTTAATGTTCAATGTTTCAAAATTGAAACAATTCTTAAGTTATACAAAAAGCAAATCAAATAATTAATAATAACCTCAGAAATCAAATTAGACATAAAGAAGCAGAGAAAATAAAATGTCATCCACCATCCAGATTAATCTTACTATTGTTCCAGTTATGGATTCTTTTAGAAAGTTATTTAGCTATATATGTATGTATGTATGTATCATCTATTATCTGTCTAGCTATTTTTATATTATGTACTGCATAAAATATTTTATTTTTACTTAAAATATATCACAGTCAACTTTACTATTCACAATAAACAATCCTACACAACCAAGCCAAAATCAAAAGCTCCATGGTGACTTTATAAAACCTCAGGTTTCGATTTTGTATTACGTCTTTGCTAAGGTCACTATTAGAGTCTCTGGAGTCATTCATCTCTTATTAAACTGTGTCTTTACCTAGATATTCAAATGCTACAATTTCCTGTGAGCCCACAGCAATGTGTCTGTTTTTATGCCAATACAATGAAGTTTTTTACTTCTTATACCTCTGTAGTATAGTTTGAAATCAAGGATGGTGATATCTCGGGAAGTTTTTTTAATGTTTTAGGTTTTTGTTTTTACATATGAAGTTGAGTATTGTTCTTTCAAGGTCTGTAAAGAATTGTTTTGAAAATTTGATGGGGATTGTGTTGAATCTCTAGATTGGTTTTGATAAGATGGCCATTTTTCACTATGTTAATCCTAGCAATTCATGAGCATGAGAGATATTTACATCTTCTCATATCTTCTTTAATGTCTTTCTTCAAAGATTTTAAGTTATTGTCACATAAGTCTTTCACTTGCTTAGTTAGCATTACTCCAATATAGTTTATATTATTTATGGTCATTATGAAGTGTATTGTTTCCATGATTTTTTTTCTCAGTTTGTTTGTCATTTGTATAAAGGAGAGCTACTGTTATTTTTTCAATTACTCATCTATCCTTTCAATTAAGTGTGCTTCAGTTCACTGAAAATGTTTATCAATCATAATCTCTCCAAGACTTTATCATTAAGGGGTGCCGAATTTTTGTTAAAGGCCTTTTTTTGCATCTAATGAGATGGCCAGGTGGTTTTTATTCCTTTCCAGTTTATTTACATGGTAGATTACATTTACTGATTTTAATGTGTTGAACCACCCCAGCGTCTCTGGGATGAAGCAACTTGATCATTGTAGATGATTTTTTAATGTGTTCTTTAATTCGGTTGGGAAATTGATCTGTAATTCTTTTTCTTTGTTGAAGCTTTGTGTTGTTTAGTTATCACGGTGACTGTGGTCTCATAAAATAAATTTGGCAATGTGCCTTTTGTTTCTACCTCATAGAGTAATTGAGGAGGAATTGCATTAGCTCTTCTTTGAAATTAGAATTTGCACTAAAACTGAGTGACCCTGAGATTTTTTTGTTTGGGAGATTTTAATGACTACTTCTAATTCTTTTTTTTTTTTTTTTTTCCTACTTCTAATTCTTTAGAGGTTATAGGTCTACTTAAGTTGTTTATCTGATCTTCATTTAGCTTTGGTAAGTGATATATATTTATTGAGAAAATTGTGTAGTATGAGTTTTTAAAGCATGACCTAATGGTTTTTGGGTTTTTTTGGGTTTTTTTTTTATTTCCTGGTTGTTGCTGTTATGTTCCTTTTTCATTTCTGATTTTGTTAATTTGGATATTCTCTCAGTGTGTTTTAGCTAATTTGGATAAGGGTTTGTCTATCTTGTTGATTTTCTCAACGAATCAATTATTTGCTTCATTGCTTCTTTGTATTGTTCTCTTTGCTTTTATTTTATTGATTTCAATTCTCAGTTTCAATATTTTCTCTCATCTACTCCTTTCGTGTGTGGTTACTTCTCTTTGTTCTAAGGATTTCAGGTGTGCTATTAAGTTGCTAGTATGTGATCTCTCCATATATAGCACTTAGTGCTATGAACTTTTCTCCTGGAACCACTACATTGAGTCACATAAGTTTGGGTATGTAGTATATTCATTTTCAGTGAATTCTAGAAAGTTATTCTTTCTGCATTTCTATCTTGACCCATTAGTCATTTAGTAGAGGATTTTTTAGTTTCTACGAGTTTGTAATCTTTCTGTTGTTGTTAAAATCCAGCCTTAATTCATGGTGGTCTAATAGGATGCTGGTTGGTGTTTTAATTTTCTTGTGTCTGTTGAGACTTGCTTTTTTACTTTGTGCTCAGTTTTAGAGAATGTTCTGTGAGGTGCTGAGAAGAATGTATATTCTTTTGTGTTTGGGGTAAATATCTGTTAGATCCATTTGATTTATAACATCCGTTAGATCCATTATTTGCCTGCTTAGTTTTTGTCTGGATGACTTGTCCATTGATAAGAGTGGGATATTGAAGTTTCCCACTACCAATGTGGCAGAATCAATGTGTGATTTATGCTTTACTAATGCTTCTTTTACTAAGACAGGTGCTTTCTATTTGAAACATAGATAGTTGTTAAAAAGATAATTTTGGTGGATTTTTTTTCTTTGATGAGTATGAAGCATCCCTCCCTGTCTCTTGATTAATTTTGGTTTGAAGTCTATTTTGTTAGATATTAGAATGGCTACATGAGCTTGTTTCTTAGGTCAGTTTGCTTGAAAAATCTTTTCCAAACCCTTTACTCCAAGGTAGCGTCTATGTTTATTGTTCAGGTGTGTTTCTAATATGCAGCAGAAGGAAAAATCCTATTTATGGATCAATTCTGTTAGCTTGCATCTTTTTAAAAGGGAAGTGAGACCATTGATATTAAGAGATATCAACAACCAATAATTGATAATACCTGTTATTTTGTTTTTCTTGGTGTTGGTGGTGATGGTCCTGCTGTTACTGCTTCTGCTTCTGCTGATGGTGGTGGTGCTGCTGATGGTGGTGGTGTGTATGTGTGTGTATCTCTCTACTTTTGGTTTTTGCTGGTGTGAGATTATTTCCCATGTTTTCATAGGTGCAGTTAAATTCTTTAGGTTGGAGGTTTCTTTGTAGTGGCTTCTGTAGGACTGGATTTGTGGGTAGGTATTTTTAAATTGACTTTATCACAGAATAACTTGTGTTCTCCATCTATGATGATTGAATGTTTTGTTGCATACAGTAGTCACGGCTAGCATTTATGAAATCTGTCCAGGCCCTTATGGCTTTTAGAGTGCCCAATAAGAAGTCAGGTGAAATTCTAATATGTCTGCCTTTAAATGTTTCTTGGTATTTTTCCCTTACAATTTTTAATATTTGTTTTTTGTTCTATATGTTTAGTGTTTTGATTATCAAGCTGTGAGGAGACATTTTTTCCCTTGGGCAATATATTGGGTGTTCTATAAGATTCTTGTACCTTTATGGCCATACACTTCTTTAGATTAGGAAATTTTTCTTCTATGTTTTTGTTGAAAATATTTTCTGAGTTTTTGAGCTGTGGTTCTTCTATTCTTATCATTCTTCAGTTTATTTTTTCATTGTGTATCATATTTCCTGGATGGTTTATTTCAGGAAATATATATATATATATATATATATATATATATATATAATTTTATTTTTAAAGAAGAAAACAAACTATCTTTTTTCATTATACATACCAATCCCATTCCCAATCCCTGTCCTCCTCCCATTCCCTCTACATACTCTCTCACCCCACCCCCATCCAATCCTCAGAGATGGTAAGGCACATTACTTTGGGGAAGGTCTAAGGCCCTCCCTACCATATCTAAGCTGAGCAAGGTATCCATCCAAAGAGAATAGTTCCCAAAAAGGCAATACAAGCAGTCGGGATAAATTCTGGTGCTGCTGCCAGTGGCCCTGCAGTCTGCCCCAGCTTGCAACTGTCACACACATCCAGAGGTTCTAGTTTGGTCCTGTACTGGTTCCTTCCCTGTCCAGCTAGAGTCGGTGAGCTCCCATTAGCTCAGTTAACTGTTTCAATGGGTGTCCCCATCATGATCTTGACCACTAAAAACCTTCATCCAGCCACTGCTGGAAATAGAGGCAGAGACCCGCAGTGCAGCACTGGGGTGAGCTCCCAAAGTCCAGATGAAGAGTCGGAGGAGTGAGAATATTTCAGGAATTTTTTAAGATTAACATTGTTTTTAGCTAATGTTTCTATTTCTCCTATTGTATCATGTAGCATGAATAATGAAAACCCTGAGACAGATTTTGAGGTTCAACCTAAAGATCAGAAAATCAAAATAGTCAACCACTAGAGAGCCCTTTCACCTCTACCAAATCTTCAGACCAAAAGGCTGATCCTGCAATGCTCTCCACCAACCTCAGACTCCACACTCCATTAAGTTCCTGTCTCTTCCCCTTTATATTCCTCTCTTTGTCCAGCCATATCACTTGTGTCTCCACCTTCCTAGTGCTGGGAGTAAAGGCATGTGATCCCAAGTGCTGGGATCACCTTAGCGTGAGCTTTGTTTATCTTTTAGACAGATTCAATCATGAGTAGCCTAGGATGGTCTTGAATTTACAGAGCTCTGTCTGCCTCTGTCTCCTGAGTCCTGGAATTACTCCCTGGTCTGTATGACTGACTAGTGTGGCTGTTTTGCCCTCTGATCTTCAGGCAAACTTTACTTATAAAAAAACAAAAATAATATACCACTATATTATCCCCATATCTGAGATTCTCTCTTCTGTCTCTTGTATTCTACTGGCAATGCTTATTTCTGTAGTACTTATTTGCTTAACTAGATTTTTTTTTCAATTCCAGAATCCCCTCTGTTTTTTGTTTGCTTTATTGCTTCTATTTCCATTTTCTGGTCTTGAATAGTTTTAATAGTTTCATTCACCAGTTATGATGTCCTTATTTCTTGACTTTCTTTAAAGGACTTATTCATTTCCTCCAAATTTATGTTTCTCTTTTCCTTGATTTCTTTAAGGATTTTATTCATTTCCTCTTAACGACTTCTATTGTCTTCACAAAATTGGTTTAAGATCTTTTTCTCGTACTTCAGCTGTGATCGGAATATTTGAGGCTTGCTATAGCTAGGCTTATTGCCTTGGTTATTGTTGATTGTGTTCTTATGCTGAAATCTAGGCATCTTGGTTTGGGGTGATTAGACCATTTAGAACTATAATTAGATCTAGGTGGGAATTTCTGTGTTAGTCTTTCTTGGATGGGTGTCTTGTTCCTTGGTTTCTGCTTCTCCTCTGATCTTAACACAGCTCTGGCCTGTGGTTGAGCAAGGGTCTACCCAAGATGGGGTCTGGAACAAGGCTTTAAGGAAGTGTGAAGGGATTTGGCATAGGATTGAGGGAGCACAGACAGAGTGTGGGAGTTCCAAGTATGGATGGTCTACCTGTGTTTCTGTTGGCTGTGATGGACTCTGGTTGAGTAGAAGGCCCCCACCTAAGTAGGGAGCTAGGACATGGAGATTAGGGGGTGTGGGGGAATTGAGATCTTGGTATTCAAGCATTGAGAGAGTTGGAGATGTCTGTGGGTGGGTGGCCTACCTGAAGTTCTAGCTGCCATGTGGCCTCTGATTGAGCCTAATTTTCATTTTCAACCAAATTCCAAATTCTAAAGCTTGTTTAAAAAATTTCAACATGACTTGTTTCCAGTCATTTGCTAAATTTGATTGCTATTGAGATAAAAGATTAAAAAGTTCTTAATTCTTTAACATAAAGATGTCTATCTACTTCCATAGGTATGATTAAGAGAAGCATACATACATACAATGATTCTTGTTTTTTAAAAGATTTATTTATTAATTACGTATACAGTGTCCTATCTGCAAATATGCTGCAGGCCAGAAGGGAGCACCAGAACTCATTATAGATGGTCGTGAGCCACCATGTGGGTGCTGGAAATTGAACTCAGGACCTCTGGAAGAGCAGTCAGTGCTCTTAACTTCTGAGCCATCTCTCCAGCCCTGGTAAGAAGTACTATAAAATGTAAAACTAGTGACAGCATTGGAAAGAATCATGATCAAGAAAAGGTAAAAAGAAAGATGAGCTCAAACAACCAAAACACACATGAAAAGCACACGCATGCGCGCGCGCACACACACACGCGCACCCACATTTTTATTACTGGACAGAACCCATTTAACAGGTTTTAGTTTTCAGAGTGAAAAGAACTAAGGAAACCTTAAAATATGGGCTCTCATAGTTTGAGTTGCTGAAAGTTTTTCCTACAGCCGTTAACTGGGCAGCCATGACAGTCTCACAGGAAAAGTGCTTATACTATTGAGAGAATAGTAGTTTAATGCAATCTGCCACTCCTGAACAAAGGAGACTCCCTTGCAGGATAAGAATAGGCAAGGAGGGGAGCAGAGCAAAATATAGAGCTCAATAAAAATCAATTAAAAAAACCCAAGTCTTTCAGTTCTCTTTTTCTGCTTGTCCCCTTGGCCTCTAGAGCCTTCCTGAACTGATACCTCCAGAATCCTCCCACATCAGATTATCAGCTCAATATGGCTGCTTTTCTTGACTCTCCCTACTAGTCCTTGCTTTGTGGGGTCCATGTCATTCTGCTCCCCTCAGATATACACTGGTAAACTTCCAGCTTGTGTTTCATACCATGCCAATTTTACACATTTTCTACGGCTCAACTCAAATTCTTGAAAGTATTGCACAATCTTCACTGGTAGAGTGTATAGACCCAAAATCTATGATACTGTCCTCAACAGCAAGAGTCAAATTTCATATTCCTCTCTAAGTAACAGAAAAAATTAAAATAAAAAGCTAACACCTCCCTGATTCTTCCCATGTCTTTGGAGAAGAATCTTAATAAATATGAAGTGTCAGTATACTCCAACTCCACAAGTCGGCTGAAGGTTGTAAAATAAATACAAAAGAGAAAAGTGAGGGAAACCTCCAAGAAGGATGAGATCCTGGTAAGAAGTTCAAATAAACTGGTACCATATAGAGCAAGCTCTTTCTCCACCTAAACTTTCTAAAATATTCACGGACATGAAGATTGTAAGTCACCTGAGGTGCTTTGGTTCTGAAGGGAACTTTTGTTGACTAGAGTTTATGGAAAGCTGAGGACTCCGCATCTCCTGAGACCACTGAGGGACAGAGAGAGGAAAGATTTTGATGACACTGAGCTCTGTAAAACCACCCCTTCAAAGAAGAATCTGCTAGGTTAAATGATTAAGACTGACTTCAAGAAAGGTATGGGCATCTGATAACGGATTCCTTTTTATGCTCTGCCTATTTATTAGGAAGCAGAATTTCAAAACAGAAGTTGTGTCTATAAATTAACAAGATTAATTTGGGGAAGCATTAAGCATGTTGCATCTCTTGGGACCTAACCCTGTGACAGAGGCTTTGCCCAGGTCAGCAAGGCACTTTAACAGAATCCAAGAAAACTGACAAGGAAGTATGCCAAGGGAAATTATCTCTGCCACAAATAATGAAAATGTGTGACCTGAATCTTATCAAGGCCCAGGGCAGACATAGTGTAGCAGACTCACAATTCATCAAGTCTCCCAGAAGTGTCATAAACTGGGGGTTTAGATAAGTTTGTAGCATAAACAGTCTTCTCATTGCAATACAAAATGTTAATTACCATTAATCTGATAGCTTGTTGAACTCTGAGGTAAAGGAGCTCCCTAAATTTATAATTTTCAGAATTTATAACGATTCTGAAAAACGCTGTAGCAGTTGCTGCTAAAATCATTTCAAACAGGTATGAAGACAATGTCCTATAGGTTTTATATGCTATAATAAAACTCCTACAGGGAATACAAAACAAATAGTTTTATTTTCTACTGATATTTCTTTCTTGTCATTGTAAGTTTTCCTTTTCTACATTTTTCCTTGAATAGCCCCAAGCTCAAATTTAAGTAATGTAAATTAGTATAGTCCATATCCCTGATTGAATCATGAAAAACTGTTGGGAAGAGTAATCACATATTTTTTTTAGAGACAGTGATGGCTATGCTAGTCTTATCACAGGGATATGGGAGACATGGATCAGCAAAACTCACATTTGAGTATAAATGGTGATACATAGCAGAGATTTAATAATAAATCAAAGGATAGCTACCAGATCATCTATTTAGTTATGTTCACTAAACACTATAGCTTCTTTCCGTCCAGGAAATGCTCCTTCACTTCCTTTTTGAAAGCAAGAATTTTCATAGTTGCTTTGTGTCCAATTGCTCCTTCAAAGACTTTATGTCTTCTAAAAGTTTTCAGGAGTTCAGGAAATTCCCTCTGCTGTGACTATAAGCCCGGGTAGTACACAGGAATGATAAAACTGTCTCTAGCATTCAGGTTAGCAAACATTTCACAAGCTCTCCATATGGTATCAGATTCTTCTGGGTACTGGGAAGAAAAAAGACAAATAAAGCAGGATAGAACTTGCTTTAAGGAGCTCAGAGACAATCACTCAAGTTCAATACCCTGTGGAATCATATGCTATGATAAACATAGGGTACCAGATTGTTCTACCCTTGGTGTGAGATAGGTGATGACTACTAAGAGGTATTATATGAGAAGTCATACTGAGTGACACAAGCCAAATGAAAGAGTTTTCTAGGAGTAGTGTGTCATAGAGTAGAATTCAACCGAGGACACAAAGAGCTAATAGTAGTAAGGAAGGGAAACCCTTGTTTATATGATATCTTAAGAAAGCTTAGAACTCATCCAGAGGAACATTGTGACCAAACTTGACTTTCAGACAGATGATTCTAGTAATCCATGTAAATAAATATTATGCCCAGTTATGTGGTCATAGTATCAGCACAAAGAACAATGTGCTAAATCTAGGGTGGGAGCTGCTGGTTTGGAAGTTAGAAGAAAGATTAGAAACACACAGAAGGTAAAAACATAGAAATAAATTATTTCTCATTCATGAGAAATAAAGTAGAGCCTCAAGTCCATTACCTGAGAGCAAATCACCAACACGCATGACAAAAACACACACAATTCTTAAGACCCAATAGAAATGCCAAAGAAATAATAGAGTTTAAATAAAGAGCAAGGCCTTTTGCACCAAAGCTTATGGGCCCAAGTTTCACCTCCATTGGTGAATACATATATATGCATCCAGGTAAGGAGATAAATGGTGCAAACCCCAAATATTTTAAAAAGCATGAAGTTCAAAATAATAAAGATGCAGATGCATGAAATGAATTCAAGGGAAGAAGGTGAACAGTGCCCACCAGGATATCCAAAGAGATATCCAGAGTTTTGTGGGATGTGAGAAGTAGCAGAATAATTGTGAGATCAGCAAAATAAAGATAAGAAAAGTTTTCAAAAGTAGTAGGTAGGAACAGTCCTTCTTCACAGAGATACCCTGTGTTTTGGGACAAGCATTATGAGTACTTCTAAGTTGTTGCCAGTTCCACCAAACAAGTGAAAGAGACCCAGGGGAAATGTAGTTAATGACCACTAACAAGCTGCTCAGGACTTTAAAACACAGCTATGCTCTATCCCATCATTTCTTAGATCAAAATAAATGCCAGGTTTGTTGGCAAAAGACACGTAAATATAAGGTCAAAATAGTCAATAGTAAATGAGCATTTTGATTTGTATTTTTCTAATAGCTAAGGATGTTGAGCATTTCTGTAAGTGTCTTTCAGTCATTTTAGATTCATCTGTTGAGAATTCTCTGTTTAGGTCTATACCCCATTTTTTGGATTATTTGTTCTTTTGATGACCAATTTCTTGAGTTTTTTGTATATTTTGGAAATGAGCCCTCTGTCTGATGTGGGGTTGGTGAAGATCTTTTCCCATTCTGTAGGCTGCCATTTTGTCTTGTCCTTTGCTTTACATAAGCTTCTCTGTTTCAGGAGGTCCCATTTATTAATTTTTTCTCTCGGTGTCTGTGCTACTGGGGTTATATTTAGGAAGTGATCTCCTGTGACCATGCCTGCAAGTGTACTTCCTACGTTCTCTTCTATGACGTTCAATGTGGTTGGTTTTATGTTGAGATATTTGATCCTTTTGGACTTAAGTTTTGTGCATGGCAATAGATGTGGTTCTATTTTCATTTTTCTACAAGTTAATACCATTTATGCCAACACCATTTGTTGAACATGTTTTCTTTATTTCATTTTATATTTTCTTGCTTCTTTGTCAAAAATCATGTGTTCATAGGTATGTGGATTGATATCCAGATTTTCAATTCAGTTCCCGTGGTCCTCCTGTCTGTTTTTATGCCAATACCAGGCTGTTTTCAGTGCTACAGCTGAGATTCCATCTTACACCTATAAGAATGGAAAGATCAAAAACAGTGTTGACAACTTACTCTGAAGAAGATGTGGGGTGAAGAGAACACTCCTCCATTGCTGGTGGGAGTGCAAACTAGTACAGTCATTTTGGATATCAGTGTGGCAATTTCTCAGAATATTAGGATACAACCTTCCTTAAGACCCAGCAATACCACTTTTGGGTATATACCCAAAGGATGCTCAATCATACCACAAGGATATGTGCTCAACTATGTTCATAGCAGCATTGTTTGTCATAGCCAGAACCTGGAAACAACCTAAATACCCCTCAATTGAAGAATGGATAAGGAAAATGTTGTATATTTACACAATCGAGTACTACACAGCAGAAAAAGAATAATGACATTTTGAAATTTGTGGGCAAGTGGATGGATCTAGAAAACATCATATTGATTGAGGTAACTCAGACCCAGAAAGACAAACATAATATGTATTCACTCATAAATGGCCTTCAGACATAAAGCAAAGAAAAACAAGCCTACAATTTACAATCCCAGAGAACCTAGACAACAAAGAGAGCCCTAAGAGAGACATACATGTATCTAATCTATATGGGAAGTAGAAAAAGACAATATTTGCTGAGTAAACTGGGAGCATGGGGATTATGGGGAGGGAGCAATGGGAGGGGAGAGGATGGGAGGGGAGTGTAGATAAATATATACCTCAATAAAAACATATTAAAAAATAAATAAAAATAAAGAGAAAAACTCTATTTGGCAAAAAAAAAAATGCAAGTAAATAAGTAAATACGCAACCCAATCGTTAAAATATAGACTCTAAAATCTTGCAAAAATAACCAAACATTAAACATAAAATTATTTGTAACTTCTGCAAAGAAAAAACTAATTACATAAAGAAACCTAAAAGAGGGCTGGAGAGATGGCTCAGCAGTTGAGAGCACTGACTGTTCTTCCAGAGTACCTGAGTTCAATACCCAGCAACCACATGGTGGCTCACAACAATCTGTAATGAGATCTGGCACCCTCTTTTGGCCTGCAGGCATACATGGGGGAAGACTGTTGTATACATAATAAATAAATAAAATCTTTTTTAAAAAAGAAACCTAAGAGATATACTATGAATTACAAATATTAAAATTTGTATTTACATGATCTCTGATGAAAAAGTAGCAAATTCATTAAAATGTACAAAATAGACAAAGACTATCAATAAAAACACAAATCAGCAATAAATTTTAGAAGGATCCTTAATATAAATCAAATTCACAAGGCAATCATATTCCCATGATGTAAATAATCAGAGACATTATCTGCATTAGGAGTATGGATTAGTAAACAGGTGGGATCATTTAGAACTGACTACATAATTTAACTTACAGTATTGGTCAATGTATCCATAAGACACCTGGCCTATCTACCTAATAATTATCAATATGATAGGAGAAAATTCTGGTTGAAGAGCAATCAGAGACAAAAATGACAAAGGAATCATCACAAATTCAGGTTGATGCTCAAGTCAAATTGAACTCAATTGTGAACCACAGCAACAAAACACAAAAGTACAAATATCACAATCAAATCTGAAACTTTGATAATAATATGCCATAATCAATTTCTTTCCTTACAATTAAATATAGCTTATTAAAATACTGTGGAGATGTTTACCAATGTTCCATTTAAGTAGGATAATTCCCAAATCAAAAGTTTGTTTATATGAACAGCTAATCAGCAGTTTCATTTCAGGAAAAGTTGTCCTTTAGGAAATATATTATAGGAGGTTCTTCTGTCTATGTGTTGCTTTCATTGGTTGAATAAAGAAACTTCCTTGGCCTTTTGATAGGGCAGCACTTAGGTGGGCAGAGTAGATAGAACAGAATACTGGGGAAAGGGCAGTGTAGCAGATGCCATGAAGCTCCTGCCTGAGACTGATGCTGGTTAGAGTCTTTCTCGGTAAGCCACAACCTCGTGGTGTTACACAGATTGGTAGAAATGGGTTAGATCTGGATGTGAGAGTTGGCCAAGAGGAGACTAGATATAATGGGCCAGGCAGTAATTTAATTAATACAATTTCTGTGTGGTTATTTCGGGTGTAAGTAGCCGGGTGGTGTGATGCAGCCCAGTCCTCAATACAACAGAGTGGCACCTCAATGTGATTGACTAACTCCATGTAAAACCTGAGAGGGCTTGAAAAGGAATTCTAGACACACAGAAAAAAACAGAGTTTAACATAGCTTTTTGCTGTTTGCTGGTGGCATTCCAAAGAGAGATTTACCTGATTCAGCTGTAGCGGGGGTGGGGGAAAGCCACACGGTTTTAACACTGGCTTTCTGGACTATGCTCCAGAAAAAAAAGAAGAAGCCACATAAGAATTGACAATTCACAGAGAGTCTGGATTATGTGTATTATTGTGTTTTCTTTAAATTTTTGACTGTGAAGGAGCTAAGTACAGAGAGACATGCTATTATATGGGCTGCTAAGCTAAACCAGCATGGATATTATAAAGGTATTATGACTTCAAAATTTGGGTCTAAGGATATGATGCTTTGGAAAAGAGGTTCTTTTTTTGTTTTCACAGAGGATGAGACCCTGTGGATTCCTTCTAGACCAATATGGTATGATAGAACACGCCCTCCTGAAAGATTGCTGTGAACACCCTCAAAAACTTACTTTGCTCTACTGGTGACTGAGATAAACCTAGCACATAGGATATACCATGAAAGACCTGATTAACAGCTCCTCCATTCAGCACGAAGCAGTTTGGAGAGAAATAACTGCGCCCATATTCCCAAATATTGTTTATAAATGTTCTTTTACATTTAAAGGGGGATATGATATAGATATGAATAATTTGCATTGGTATAAATCTTGATTTATGGATACAAATTTAAGGTCAATTTGGTTATATGTATATGTATTTCTGGTCTTAATTAAGGTAAGGTATTGTGATTGTGTAGCTCATTTAAAATGTCATGTATAATTAGGAAATATGGGTTGTTAATGGATAATCATAGATAATAGTCAAGCTTGTAGTCATGTTAGTTAGACTTTCCAAATATATAGAGATATATTTCAGTTAGATAGGCATTCTTCATATCTTTCAAAGACTACAGAATATGGCATTTAAGAGGTTTTAATAACTCAGGGTTTTTCATGACAATGAGACATGTCTGCTCCTGGTAGCACCAGCTACTTCAAGAGGAAGATGGGCATCAAAGAGGCTCCTTATGGAGTTTGATAGCCATTTGGGCAAGAAACTGCTTTTGCCTGGACTGTTTCATAAACTGGACATAAAGAACCTACAGAGAGTGGACTGCTAAACTTGCCAAAAGGTGAGATGATCCTTCAGGGTTCCTGCTTCATGAAAGAGTCTGTGGGACTTTTGCAGTATACAAAAGAAAGTGACTGAATTGTCTTAAAATTTCCTGCTTCATGGAAGAGTCTGCTGGATACTATGGGCCTGAAGGCCAAAGATGGATGCCCCAATGGTACAGAAAAACTTTGGGTGACTGTCCAGGAAGCAAGATGTCTTTGTCATTTCTAGAGTTTTAGAAGTTGCTTATAATGCACTTCCTGTTTACTTAAGGAATATTATCTCCTTTTCAAGTCTTTGATAGAGTTGAAGAATTTATAGATATATTTTTACTTAGTTATGATAAAAGATAAAGTAGATATAAATATTGTAACTGTAATTCTTGCTTGATAACTGTTTGTTATATGTAATTTTATTATGTTAAAGTTAAAGCCTTCCTTTTTGTTTAAACAGAAAAAAGGGAAATGGTATAGGAGGTTCTTCTGTCTATATGTTGCTTTCAATGGTTGAATAAAGAAACTTCGTTGGCCTTTTGATAGGGCAGCACTTAGGTGGGCAAGTAGACAGAACAGAATGCTGGGGAAAGGGGCAGTGTGGCAGATGCCATGAAGCTCCTGCCTGAGACTGACGCTGGTTAGAATCTTTCCTGGTAAGCCACGACTTCGTGGTGTTACACAGATTGGTAGAAATGGGTTAGATCTGGATGTGAGAGTTGGCCAAGAGGAGACTAGATATAATGGGCCAGGCAGTAATTCAATTAATACAATTTCTGTGTGGTTATTTTGGGGTGTAAACTAGACAGGCAGCAGGATGCAGTCCAGTCCTCAATACAACAATATATCAAATAGTATGAAGAAAAAAAACATTTAGAAAGCATATAAGGTACACCTCAATTGTACTTGGAAAAAAGCAGAAAAATGTAGAGAATGAGACTAAATCATTCTATGAAGCTATAACTGTCAAATGGAAAGCAATGTATCTACTTATTAGACAGGATTCATGTTAAACTTAAAAATACTTCAGAAATTCATCTATGGTGAATTGTTAAAAGAAAAAAATGAAGTTTCTATATACAGAAATCCTGCAAGTTACAAACAAGGCCAATGAATTTATAGCTAACACATATGGGCATGTGTATATTTGCATACATATTACACATTGCTTTGGGGGAGGTAAAATAATGGACTCCTTCCTTATTTAAGGTCCTCACTATAGATTGTTTGAATTCTTCCATGGAACATTATGACACTGGGTGTCAAAATTATTCAATGTCCATCCCTCTTAAAAATTGAATTATAATAAAAAACATAACAAAGAAGAGTGAGGACTTTTAGAACAGTGCCAGCTTGGCTTGGCTGCCTACTCAACTTTATGTATGAGGCTGAATGCAACTGCCACTAGCTTTTCTGGAAACAGGGAAATGGGATTTGATCGGGCAGTTTCTTTCTCAGACCAAAATTGTGTTTGTCTATGATCTTGAAGGCTGGATGTTGCTTTCACTCAGACATCTGTAGAAACTCACATGTTTGGTGTCATGGAGTCTTTGTTAGTGGGTAATGTGTGTTAAATATTACTTTTTAGTTGATAAACAAAAAAACTGTGTGAGGCAAACAGACACAAATTTAGATGGAAAAGGGAGGTTACTCTGTGAAGACAGGGTGAATGTGATGAATACTTGTGGTAGGAAACTTTCTAAGAATTATTTTAAAAAGGAAGACACTCAGACAAAAGAAGAATACCACTTTTTATTTTATTTTCATTTTACACTTGAACCACAGTTTTTCCCACACTCCTCCTTCTGTCCCCCACCCCATCTCCCCCCAGCCCACCCTCCTCCACACCGTCTTCCACATATGGGGGCCAAGTTTGGTCTCATTAAGGCTCCACAGCTGTTGGTCTGGAGTTCCTGAATTTCCACGAGCTTGATTCAGCTGTCTCTGTAGATTTTTCCATCATGATCTTGATCTTTCTTGCTTATATATTCCCTCTACCCTCTCTTCAATTGTATTCCCGGAGCTAGGCCTGGTGCTTGGTTGTGGATATCCTCATCTGGTTCCATCATTTGATGGATAATCTGGGGGCATGGGATGGCAAAAGTGAGGGGATTTTAGATGAGGACATGATGGAATGGGATGGTCAAGTGGGGAGAGTTGGAGATCAATGAAAGAGAGATCTTGATAGGCAGAGCCACTATGGTGTTAGGGAGACACCTGGTGCTAGGGAAATTCCCAAAAATCCATAACAATGCCCCCAGGTAAGACTCTTAGCAATAGTGGAAAGGGAGCCGGAATTGGTCATCCCCTGTGGTCAGACTGGTCAATACCCCAACTCTCAGCATAAAAGATCTCTTTCTAAAGAAAATTTGTAAAAGTATCTAGAGACATTTAAATTTATTCTTAATAAACAAACAGATATGTTGGAAATCTATTAGGTTATTTGTACTATACATCATTCACAGAGAATAGGTTTACACTAGCCTAAGGAACTACATATGCTCCTAGGAGGCTAGGATACCAGTCTTACTATGATTCAGTCTTTAAATTCTTTCAGGAACTGTAATGAGTGATTACTAGCCAGCCTTAGACACATTTATTGCCAAGGAGAAGTCAAACACATTCTTTCAATTCCTAACAATTAGATATTTTTCTAAAACTATTCAGTCTTTGTAGGAAGTGTAGGTTTATCAATCGCCTCACCAAGCTATCCATTATCTATTTGGAGAGCATAATTTGTTTCCCGCATAGAGTATGTGTTAACAGCATGATCTGTTCTACATTTATAATTAATTTGGAACTAACAAAGAAGGTAGAGAAAATTCTCCTATAAATAAAAGTAATGGATGCAAGTATTTAAACAAAAGGTCCTAGCAATTTCTAGAAATGAGAGAGGGAGGGAGAGAGAGGGAGAAAAAGAGAGACAGAGAAAATAAAATCGGTCTGCTAAATTTTGAAAACTAAAAATACCAAAAGATTGTTCATTCCTTCTACATGACACTAGATATTTTGAAATTCTAATACTAAAAGAGATAATAAATGACAAGGAGACACACTGCTGAATCTGTGAATGAGAAACTGTTTACTTCTCAATAAAATTAATGCCAGTTAGACTACACATGACTAATTGCTTAGTTCATACAAAATTTTATTGGAAAATCATTTTTGTACACATAAATTCTCACCCAGGATGAAACTAAATATTTTGCTACTCATAGCACTTTTGAAATGATAGAGAGCCTGAAATTAAATTAGGCTAAATGTCTTTATATTTATCCAGCATTAAACCTTATTTTCCTTACTCTCATTCTGCCAGCGTGACATCACTGGAGCTGAAGAGGATTGCTAATACTATTTATATTACACTGCAATGTCCTCTAATTGACCTTGTTTGTGCAATGGAATGGCTGCTTTTCTCTAGCTGCCAGCCCTTTATTGCAGCATTTTGACCATGCACTAGTGGCTCTTTGTGCTGCTGCTGAGTTCAAGAATCAATACTGGATTCCCAACAGCCCATAAAGGCAGCTGACAGCATGAATTAACTGAGTGTGGCCAGTTGCATGGCAGGCCATTGTCTTTAAGGAAAATCTGGCCATGATTACCAGCCACCATCTCTGGGTGAAGGTTTTAATGCAAAGTGCCAGGTTGCTGTAATTTAATTTTGGCCTGCTGTTCTGTCCCACTCCCCTTTGCCACGGCTGCATGAGATCCAAGCTATTAATGGCTGCAAACCAAAACACATACGGAGACAAAGGCAAATAGTCCCAGTCATACCATGGTGTGCTTCCAGCTGACCTGTCCATTCTTCTGTTGTTGTAGTCTCAGAGTAGATTTTGTTTCCTCCAGTCAATCTTCCTGCCATAGTAATAAGTCAAACAGAAGCTTAAAATCACATATTTTGTGTGTGCGTGTGTGTGTGTGTGTGTGTGTGTGTGTGTGTGTGTGTGTGACTTATACATGACTGTAGCTTTCATAAGTGGCAGGTTTGAAGTAGCTGCATACACTCAAAAAATAAACTTTTTGCTTTTGGTTACAAACTGCTAAGATTATGAAAAAAGACATCCATATTTTCTTATTTCTTGATACTGCAAATGATGGCCACTTCTATATTGCATTGAACATATTTCCCCCTAAACAAAAAAAAAGCCATTGAACTTTCCCACCTTTATCTCCTCAGCAACATTCGACAGAGAGCACACAGCCTTCCTTCGTAAAACACGCTCATCCCTCAAAGTGTGCTTCCTCTGATCTTGTCCTGCCAGTGTCCATGCTCCCGCTTCCACCTTTAATTCATCAAACTGCATCCTCATTCGTATTAGCAAATGCTTCTAAGTTCCATCGAATGTCACTCAAATGTTTATTTGGCTCAGATTCTTGTCGAGTTTGGCCATCCTGTTGGTGCTTTGAACTTCATGTTACTCCAACTGAGCTCACTCACATTTGCTGGCCTTCCCAGCTCAGTGACTATGCATCTAATACATGTGAGAGAATGTGGACCTTACCACTGAATCCCCTTCTTATCATCCAGCACACTTAATCCTTCCAGTCAACCCCTCAAAGTCCGGGTTTAGCTTTCTACTAATTCACATAACTCATTTGCTTTCTGGCTAGGCTGGAACTTTGTTGTCTTCTTTCATGACTGTTCTAGCTGGGGCCCCTGACCCTAAAGTGGGCCTTCCCCCCACTATTGAAATCTTCACACTAAAGCTGAATAGTCACCCTAAATTTCAACGCTATTCATTTTCTTTCACATTCAGGGACTTTATGTCTTCTGCCGGTTTCATGTTGCTACTTCTCAGTGCCATGCATTTTCTTTTCACTTCCATTGAATGATTGAAATACAGGAACATGGCCTATATCTGAGGCCAGTTTATACCAAAGCAAAGGGAAGCACCTGTGAGACCCTTGCCCACAGTCCTGCTGCCCATGCTGCAGTTCGTGCCTGGGCTTCCCCAGGTACAGCAGACAGAAAAAGCACACCGAATAACAAAATGGGATTTATGTAAGCCTAGAAAAGAAGAAATGACATGTCATTTCTTATTTTATCAAAAAGCCTATATTCCTGAGAGAATTTTGGTATTGAAAACATCAGTCCTGTTTATAACAATGTTCTTGGCTGAAATTAATTCAAGCAGAGTTATTCAAGGGACACCATATTATATACAAGCCATTTAACTTGAGCTTTAAAATGATTTTCCATGTCTCAGAGTTATCAAGAAGGTACTAGTTTAGAGCAACATCTTCCATAAACTAGAACAAAGCCTGTGGTTTTTAAGAGCTTTTTTTTTTTCTAATATAAGCATGTGTGAGACTCTTAAAGACACAGTATTGGATCTAATTGCACTATTAAGTTTTCTGTTACCTTCATGAATTGGGAAGAAAGGGTGCATTTTATTTTGCTTCCAAAGTGAGCATCACAGCCATAAAAACAAACAAACAAACAAACAAAAAACATCAATTAAAGAGTATAATTCTCACATCACTTCTTCCACAAAGGATGAAGTGGCAATGGGAAAGCTAAGGTACCTCAATTTCCGCTTTTTATGTAGAGAAAAAACTGAGAGCCAGGTGTAGTGAACTTCACACTGACCTTGGTATTGTCCTAGAGTGTCAGGAAAAAAAAAGAAGGGAGGATGGGTTTATTTGTTTGTTTGTTTATGTTGCTATCCTTTCAGGCTTCTCTTGTAAATCTTTATGTTTTGGCATCTCAGTAGCACCTGAGTGGTCACCTAAGGGTAGAAGAGACAGGGAAAGGGTGGCATTGAGGATGCCCTGTGCTCCCTGTTCCCAGGGCTAAGGTTGGAAGGCATTGTCAGGCAATCTCCATAAAGCCTCAGCGGCTGCTGTTTCTAGTATAGGACGACATGCTGAGCAGGAGACTGAGGGGCACTTTCTAATGCAGACAAACATTCACTCTGTGGTTGTTAAGAGAGGAAATTTGGTCCAAGGATCCAAGGAGGAATTTACAAGACACATTTCCAAAATGTCCCTGCTTTTCTGCTAGTACCCTGGCCACATTAAACACTACAATTGCTCTGAGAAAAGACAAGGAGAAGGAAGGGCACAGTATCTAGCTCTCTCACTCTGTACCACAGAAAGGTGCATGTGTGAGGCTGCCTCAAAGATTTCACAGTGAGTAATTAAGCCCCCTTAGGCATCTTTGCTATTGATCTACTTTATATATCATGATTCTTCTGATGAGCAAGGTAATTTTTACAAAGTTCCCTTAGTCAAACCAACATTCTCTAGGTAACACCTGCACTAAAATAGGTGTATAAGAGCTATCATGTATTACACCTTTCTGTAATAACTCTACATTTTAAATGACAATTATGCTGATTTGAAATGGCAGTGGCAAACTTGACAGCATGCAGGTCTGGATGGAGGGTGGAGTGGAGGACCATTCATCAAAGTCCTCACAATGAACATGCTCATGAGAATTGTTGTTTGCCAAACCTGAGATTATATGACTTCTTTCCCACTTTTCTGCACCATGAAAACATTTCATTTATTTGTGGGCTTATTCATTCTCAATCTACATCACAGAAGTTCTGTGTTTCTTCATGAGGCAACGTGGCTATTCTTTGTCTTTCATTGCAAGCCTTTGAGTCCCTCTCAGGCCAAAGGAAAGGCCGGGGAGCCCCCCAGATGCTTGTGATGATATATGAGATGGGGACGTGGCATCAGCTGGGAAAACAGCAGCCAGTGTTGGAATAATCGAAAGTGACCACATCTAATAATAGTCCGTGTGACAGTGAAGAGGGGACCCCAGGAAGCAGGTGGTCTATATGACAGAGGATCAATACTCCTGTAGAGGGGACAAAATAGATTTCAAATGGAAAATAAACTCTTGGAGAACAGGAACAGGAAGACAAGAGAAGGTGAGGGAAACATCAGGACAAAAAAGAGTGGGGTGTGGGCAGGGCCCACAGCTGAATGCAGATGAAATCTGACAGCAGAAGGGTGAGGGTATAGACTGTCAATGTGAGTTGGCTTCCACCACATGGAAGGGGGCAAGGTAAGCATCCAGGAACTTGAACCACCCAGAGTATCTAGGATCTTCCACAGTCAAATTTAACATGCTTGCAGAAAAAAAAAAAAAAAGAGAAAGAAACAGACAGTTTCTTTCTTTCAAGAAGCATTGAGACAGCATCAAAAATATGACTTTGTTTAGTGAGGTTTAAATTTTAGTAAGAAAATCGGGATAACCCATATTTCATATCTTTTTAAAACAGAGTTCAATGAAAAGGGATATGGATGGAGGTAAACCTAATTTGCATTATTTCGTTCAAAACAAATGTTGCTTTGATGCTACTATGTGTGTTTGCAGTGCTCCCTTGCTCCCTTGGGAGAACATATACATTAAAAAATTCATTTCCCCTTTTCACTATTTCATCATGTATTTTAAACACACACATACGGGGGGGAGGAAGAGAAGGAGGGCAAAGGAGGGAGAGAAAGAGAAAGATCTAGCTGGCACATCCTTAAAAGCAACCCCAATATGAGAACATTCTGGAGACAACCAATGTGTAACACATATAAAGCTAAATATGCTGTAAATGTTAATAAAATCTCATTCCACTAGAAGAAGGAAGCATTGGAATTGCATGACTATCTGTTCATGTCACAGATTGTGTGAATCTGTACTTTCAGGATGTCACAGGCTTCTGTAGTCAGGCCTAGGGAACACTGCAAATCTCATTGAGACTGTGGGCTTTTGTACTGTGTACAACACCATTGTGATTTCACTCTGTTATTTTGTATAGACAAAATTTACAATGCAGTGTGGTCTCTTTGCCAGGGAAAGATAGGGCATCTCATTTCCCAGTAGTTGGCCAGCATATACGGAAGACTTTTTGTCCCACCACTGAAAACGTACGTGGAAATCAGAAAGCAAGGAGGAAGGGCTGTAATCTTCCAAAAGCAACAGCTTTAGAAACCTCTAGCTATTCCTGCAATGCGGCAGATGTGTTCACTGCTGCCAAGCTCAAGCTCACTCTGGAAAATGCTGACACGAGGGCTTGGACTCTGCAATAAACCAAGGCAGTGTTTACATCAAGCTGTTTGGGTCCATCAGATGTCCTCCTCGGATTCCCCTTCAAATCTCTGCATCCCTGAATCTCAAAATCGCTCAAGATGCTCATGGTCTTTTCATCTGCCTGCCTTCCTTGCCTGGATAGTGAGCGAGCACTGCGAGGGCAGGTCTCCCACAGTCAGCATAGAGCTGGATAAACAGTCAGGTCGGCGCGACTGGCTGCATGAACAACAGAATGAGTAGTGATTAATGTTATCAAATGAAAGAGCGACCTCTTAAACTTAAGAGAAGTCTCCAAAGCTTTTAGAAACCAAATCTCTTTCTAAGCTTGGCAGGTGGCCCTGTGTCACTAAAAGAAGACAGAAGATTGCAGAGCAGGAAAGCCTAATGGACTCATTCTCTGACATGCAGAACCCTTCCTAAGAAACTCTTGAACCATTCAGCCTATGTTTCTTGAAAGAGCTCTTTTGGCTATCTGCTACCAGATTGTGGTCTTTTGTTTTCTGACTTAGAATTGCGTTTCTAAGGGTGATTCTCAGCCTTTGTCTGTCTGTTTGCAATCCCTCACAAAGCAAACATGATACTCTTCCCAAGCCAATGTCAGCTGAGCCTCTTGTTGGTCCTGTTAATTTAGATCCTTGCTAAGAAGAAAAAGTAGAGATAATATCTGGATTCTTAAAGCTCCCCTCATATTTGGGACTGGTCCCACGTATAATGCAGAGCTAACCTCTTTGCCTTCTGGATGCAAAAGGCCCAGGGAGACTGTGACCCTTACTGGTGCTTTCTTTCTTCTTACATCCTCAGTAGCCAGGACTCAACTGAAACGTGGCAGGTCTGGTTTGAGCCTGTGTCTTGTTCAAGTACACAAGGTTTTATCTGTTGTTTGAATATCTGCTACATCCCAAGAAGCCCTCCCTCCTGTTAGGCGGATCCCAAGCTACCTTATACCAGCAGAACTGTCTCTTCACCTAGCCCTATCACTTGGGTGAGCCTTGTAAAGAGGCTGTAGTAACTCTCACTAAAATTTGACTGATACACAGAGGGCTGCTCCATCCCCCAGAAGAATGCACCATATGTTCTTCTGTAAGCACAAGTGACTGAAGTTGGAATTTATTCTTCAGCTGAAAGAGAGTTACAATGAGTTGTCAAACACTTTTCGTTCCATGTCAGATTCAAGGCTTTTTTAAATATGCCCTTTGGATAATTAGAATATTTTTAAGTATATACAAAAGAGGTTCATCTACTTTCCTATTAAGTAATCTTGTAACTCACCTGCCACAGTCAGTTAAAACTTACTACTACCCAGATGCCTTCCTTTGTTAAACAGTGCTTCTTGTCCTCAGCACACTTAAATGCATCTTTCCATCTGGGACAGAGAGACAATGGTAATTCTCTCCTCACCATGAACACAAATGAATATGCATCTTTGTAGCCATACATGCACACAGGCACATTTCAACTTTCTAACAATCACTGCTACCCACTACACTGTGTGCAAAAACGAGAACAAAATTCTTTACAATTTAACGATGAGTTTTATGGTTTACTAGCAAAAATAATCAGAGTTTCACTTTACTCAAGTTCCAGTCTGTATTTCTTAATACTCAGTGGGATTTTCGTGACCTGGCTACCACATTCTTAACTCTACAAGTTCAGTCTCACAGCAACCTGTAAAGACTTCACCTTAAGACTATATAAAACTGTCAAATGATGTGTTTAATTAGAAACTTCTTAGTGGTTTTGTTTTTTCTTCTGAAGTTATTACAGTTATAAAAACAGTTTTTCTGTGTGTTTTTTGGTGATTTGTTTTTAACTTATTAAAATTATAATTACATTTCCCTTTTTCCCTTTCCTCCCTACCATCCCCCATCATGCACCCTCTTTTTTTTCTGGGAATCATTCACTCATCCAAAGAAAGAAACTTCTGTCAGCTAACACCATAGTGGCCTTGGTGTTCACTGCCACCCCTTCCCCTACCTATGGAATTCACCAAACCCCAGTCTGATTTCTGAAAACACAATAAGTATTCTAAAGAGAAATCCTTGAAAATCTGCATTAGGCACTCTGATGACCAGAGAACAGAAAAGGACTTACCAAGAACGTGGAGCTGGAAATGAAGACCATGCTCAGCTTTAAAAAGGAGGCTCTTCGGCTGCACCATGATGTAGGCCAGGCCCATCTGTGTATTGGAGATGAGAACACAAGGGATATTCCAGGCTCAAGTTGCACAAAGACATGTGGACACCTTCCTTACTTGGAGAAGCTTGGGAACATATAAAAATCATTTCCTTACACTTCTAAACATTTATTGTCCTCATCTAGTCCTTTAAATGGAAAAAGAAACAATAAACAAAAATAGCAATTACAGAGGAGAGCACATCAAGTCATCCCCTAAACAGTATTGGTCATGGGCAGCAGCACTCTGTCTCTGTTAATTGTTCCCTTTTTTCACACACAAAAAAGAGAATGATTTGTATTCTCAGAATGACAAAACAATTCACAGGGAAAACTAGACAACCTCTGTACTTAAAAGATGCCTTAAAAGAAATATGACAATTGAAGAAAAAAATTTTAAGAAAATAAAAAAAAGAAAATTGAGGGTAAGATAGCAAAGAAACTAAAATTATGTATAAACCATGAAACTGGACTTTTGAAATAATCATTTAACAATTTTGATTTCTATAATTCTGCCTTTGTATGTGTATATTAGCTTAAGTCTTTCTTTAAGATTTAAAATGGATTTTCTTGCATAAACCACTGCATTAGAGAGCTCTCTCTGCGATCAGGATGCTGTGACTCCTGCAAGACCAGACAGGTCTCATGGAGGTTCTTATATGTTTCAAGGTCAAAAGGAAGCTAGCTTTCATGGTGGTAAGTCTTTCTCATTCCTATGTAATTAGTGCCAACTAGTTTATGAGAAGTACAGGATGCTGCCCTAAAACCTGGAAGGAACAGTTACAAGGGTTATAATATCTATCTATCTATCTATCTACATTTTAAAGATAATAATTTACCCAATATCTAAAAATGATTTTTTTCACCTATTTGATGCTGATTCACTTCATTTATTTACATTTCATATGCTATGTGAGACATATTAAACCAGTTTAGATTGTCACTGTGATACCTATTTATGTAATATACAATGAGTGTAATGGAGGTATGTTTATGGCTAAAATATTCTTCAACTTTTAGGGAAAAAGTACTTGACTACAAGTAACAGAGTATGAAGCTTGCAATGTCTTAAAAAGTGAGTTTGAATTTTCTTCACAACAACAGTTTATGGCTGTTTCTGGTATATGTTCAGCAGCTCAATATCTCTGCTTATTGTTTTGTAAAAACAAAACAACTGCGTGCTCCAGCTATCACATCTGCATTCAAAGCAGGAAACAGAAGAAAATGGTCACGCATGACTGTTCTTCTTCACCAGAATAGAAAAACCTTTCTATGAGCAGACTTGACAGACCACTTAAATCCTGCATGGCCCCTTCTTGTGCAACAGAGAGTGGAAAATGTATGCAAGGCATATGTATGCAAGGAATAGTGGCCACTGAATGGCCACTCCCTTAAGGGAAAGGGTTTTCTTGTGGATAAGAAACAGCGAACATCTAGAGGCATCTTAAAGAGTCCAGAGTTGAGAGAAAAAGAAGCAGACTGGGCATGGACAGGGCTATCTTTGAGGTGAGAGAGTAGGGGATGAAAAAATCATGTGGAGTTATAAGAAAGTTGAGTAGGGGTGTGTGTGTGTGTGTGTGTGTGTGTGTGTGTGTGTGTGTGTGTGTGTGTGTGTGTGTGTGTGTAGGGGAACTGGAGCAAGCCTGGGAGTTTAGGACAGAGGAGGAGGTGAAAGGGCTAGCATGCTAGATGGGGGCTTTGAAATGCATAATAGATACTTATAAATTGGGACTGTCAGAACCTTGAGTCTAGCATGGACTTTGATATGCAACCATATGTATAAGTCAATGGTGAGTCATATGTCCCTTCTTCCAGAGTCAAGGGAAATGACTTCTTTTGGTGAAAAGGAGCTTGCTTCACAAACTTTTATGTGACTCCCAGAAATCCTTTTATAGTTCAGCTTGATCTCATTTCTGGATACATGCCCTTCCTGAGACCTAATAGAAGGAAAGAACATAATAGGCATAACTGACCTAACCAGTCAAGATAGATATGAGAACCAGGGTGGTATCTGTGCACACACCATTCTCAACAAATATGTGGCTCTATGCTATCTATTTTATAGTAATAAATACAAATCAGTGATTCTATTAATTACTGCCAAAATCTGTAACCTACCATGTGTATTTCATTTTTCACACTCAAAGTTCTTGCCAGATAGCAATCCAAAATACACCTTGTGTCATGAAAAGAAGAAAACTTTCTTGTGACTTCTGCAAGGTTCTAATGTAATTGCTGAACTAACCTGAAGAATATATATATTCCTCTCAACATTTTAAAGGAGCTTCATGAGGGCCTAACTATGCCTCCAGACCCTTCCTTCTTCACAGTTGGTACAAAAGCAATAAGGAAAGTACAGTAAAATTAACCATTAAAGTCTGTTAACTGAGCTTATAAAATTTAATGGGAAGTTTACAGATTATTTTATAAAACAGACCTGGACTGGTGTGAGAAGTTCTTATGTATATGTGTTGCTTTTATTTGTGAATGAATAAAGAAGTTGCTTTGGCAGGTAATAGAGCTAGGCAGAAAAACTAAATTGAATGCTGGGAGAAAGTAGGCAGAGTCAGTGAGACGCCATGTAGCCGCCAGAGAAAAAAGACGTGAGCCATTAGGTGAAACCTTGCCAGTAGGCCACAAACCAATATAAAATAATGGAAATGGGTTAATTTAAGATACAAGAGCTTGTCAATAAGAAACTAGAGCTAATAGGCCAAGCAGTAATTTAAATTAATACAGTTTCTGTGTGGTTATTTCGAGTCAGGCAGCCAGGAACAAATGAGCAGCCTCCAACTATACTGGACTTGTTTCCAATTCTCTTCTTCCTTAATGTCCAAACCCCATGAATTTTGATGAGTGACTGGTCCCTACTTTCCACTTCACAGAGCAGCCTAAAGTGTAGAAGTAATAGACGGAGGTAGGATTCACCTGAGGGCCTTTTCTTCCCCTCATAAAGACTATGTCCTGTGGTTTCCCTTGGCTCTGAGTTGACACACAGGACATGATACTTATAAGGGAGAGCAAGGGCCCTCAAGTGAATCCTACAACCCTCACCTACTACATCTACACTTGAGACTGCTCTGTAAAGTGGGATCTCACTGTTGGCTTTAGACTTGTTTTTGAGGGTGTAGAAATGTCTTTCATTAAATAAATCATAAAGCCTCAAGTATATTACCATTATTAAGAGTTGATTTTAAACTCTTTCAAGCTTAAATCCACACTCACGGAGAGAAAAAAACAGCCTTGAAAAGTCTCAGACTTTTGAGCATTTTGGTAAGGAAGCTTATCAAAACAGATATCTGCATTGCCGAGGATAAGAGAGGCCAATGAAGAATGGAAAGCAGAGGGAGTGATAATATCTTTGGTATCTTTCCAGGCTTGTTTAAGATCCCCCTGCTGACATTGCCAACTCGTCTCTGCCTTTTCTAACCTTTCTTCCTGAGTTAATTTTTGTGTGCAGTTTAATTAATCAAACTTGAATTGTTTCATAACTATTATCTGTTTAAGATTTCAAAATAGGGTAATGATGCAAAGAAAGAAGGAAGGGAAGAAGGAAGGAAGGAAGGAAAGAAGGAAGGAAGGAGGGAGGGAGGGAGGGAGGGAGGGAAGGAAGGAAGGAGGGAAGGAAGGAAAGGAAAACAAACAATGGATTTCTGTGGAGAATAAGTGAAATAATAATAAAAGTGCAAGTAACCAAGATAGACTCATTTTCAGATCCACGACTCTGTGTGTGTGTGTGTGTGTGTGCTGATTACTTACTCATCAGAACATTCCAGAGTAATTTTTATCATTCTGTGAATAGTTTGAGGGTTTCTGTAAATTTCCAATGCTCTTCATTTGATTCACGTTAGGCTTTCGGGAATCTTCCCTAGGGATAGATGGTTCCGACAGATGCTTTGCCTGCTCTGAATAAACATTTCCAAACCATCACATGTATTTTTAACATCCTTTCTCATCTATCTGTAAAGCTTGGTCTGCAGCAAAGACTGCTAATGCTAAACTAAGGGAGAAGAGATTTGATGTTACTTTTTTCTGACCACAGCCTAAACCTCTTCTCTACAGAGAAGTGTTGATGAAGAGACTTCCATGGATAGGCTGCTTGTCACAGAAACAGAAATTAGCACCCTGGATGCAACAATAACTCCTTTTCCAGTGTTCCTCTTTCAATGGTAAGAGCCTTAATTGAAAACTGTCTTTGAGAGATTTTTGTAAAACTGGAGACACATTAAGTGTGAATCTCTTTTGTGTTGAACTAGAAGGAGTTCTAGAATACTTCTCATACAATAAACAATGTAAAAACTAACACAATCTGGTTGAGATGCTTTGGGTATCTCTGTTTTCTTATACTCCCAAATTTATTAAGGAGTAAACTTTTGATTGCCCTATGTAACAATTAAGAGTTCCAGGGAAAAAAACATGTTATCAACTAATTATTCAAGCCTATAAATAAAAGGAAACCATCTTAAAATAATAATGACAGATTTCCCATACAAATGGACACATCAGTTGCATCTCTGAGGAAGAAAAAAGATACCTCTGTCTTTTTACCTTTGCCATTTTTTATGCAGCTACAGAAAAGGCAGTGTTAGCAAGCCCAAATCACTTTCACTTTACCAACAGGATAAATAGAATGAAATTTCAGTGAAAGTGGCTGAAAATGTACTTGATTGATGCTAAATTTGTAGAAATTCCAACAATACGGGTACAGTTTGTCATATAAATGATGTAGAAATCTTTTTGTTTTGTCAGAAAAATTATGCAAAGAAAAAAATGCCAATTTCTCTCCCTCAGCTCTAGTCCTTGCCTAGTCTAGAATGGGTTTGCTTTTTCAAGAAAGAAACAGGATTATTTTCATTTTTAAATTCTTTATTCCATTAATCACATGGAGTACATGACACACATGTTTCTGTGAGTGCCTGGATGAGGATAAAGGGTCCACAGCTGTACCTCCTTGTGCCAAGAGGACCAAAGGAGGACCTGGACATGAAAACCCTTTTTGTAAACTCCAAGCAGGCTCCAAAATGTTTACTGTCCTTATTAACTAGATATTGTGTTAGATATGTTCCAATGCTGTTTGTGGAAAAGAAAATGAAATTCTGTACTCTGAATCAAAGGGAAATTACATCTCCTTAGAGGTAGGGATGGAAGATAAGAAAAGCAAACAGGCTTTTACTGCCATTTCTCGATCAGGCCCACACTCAGTCTTTTTCTGTTGAAGTAATAGCGACCGACACTTTTTTTTCTCATGGCTCAGAGGGGGCACAGACTTGTCTGCCTAAGCTTCTGTGAATGCTCACTGCTTTAGGGGGTGGGCAGGGGAAAGTCTTGCTAAATGTTCAGTGAATGAACAAGGGTTTTGTTTTGAACCAGGCGTTGGGTGGAGGCTTGTTTTCTCCATCAATATCCTCCTGAGCATGTCTCCCTGTTGCTCAGGACCAATGTAGTCAATCTGTGCATTTAAGTACCATGTCTCTTCATCTTCCTTCAGGTTAAAACATTTAAAAAAATCTTTATTTGGGATGATATTGACAGAAGTGAGAAAAATGGCAGCCCTGCCTCCAGGCACAAACATATTGGGGCTTTCTTCAGTTTTGGTCTTTTCAGTGCTTCCTTGTAATGAAAGTCAGTTCAAAGATTCCAGATTAGAACACGCGAGAAATGTTGCAGTCTCCCAGGTTGCACAACTGGAGGCCCTTGACGTCCACCTATCCTTAAATGGCAATGCTGGTCTGTGTCATCTCATCAATTATAGTCCTATTTGATGATTATATAGTTTCTGGTATGAGTCACTGTTATATTCATACTAAACAGCATATAGCTATGTATTATTTTATATATAGTTATACCCATACAAGTAGATTTTAATACATTGTGTAAGTATATAGAACTACCACATTTATATAGCTGTTATATTGATACTAATTGTTGTTTTTCTTATGCCTGTAAGTCATTTCTGGGAAGAGATTTGGATACTACACAAGCATGTTAATAGTTTGTTTTTGGTTTCTGGCTTGTACCTGACCCAATCTGGAGCACAATATCTTCAAGACGCTGCTTTTCCAACTGCAATATTTCCTCCATACTTACAAACAAGTCACTTAGAATTCTCTCATATCTGAGAGTTGTCCTCCTTTATCTGTTAATTTATTTTTAATCATTTGGGGTATGCATAAATGAATTAATAAAAAAGAACACTGTGCCTAAAGAAGTTTCAGTAATGTGTCCAACAAAGCCATGTATAAAGTCACAACACAGACCACAGGGATTCACATTGATGCTTCTAAGCTCTTCACTAATCCAGGAAATTCACTGACTTGATGCCCGCAGGTATTGTCTGGGAATGCTAGTTTGGATATTTTAAGGTGTATTTAACTCATGTTTAAGTTCATCTTCTTTTACCCTTCTGTTCTCATTCATAATTAAGCATCTCTGTATCACAGCTCATTGCCTATCAGTTTTACTAGGCAGAAAGGTCTTAAAGGAATGGGAATTTTTCTTTATTTTTGTTAACAGCTCTTGATATGTAGCAGTCATTTTGCCATGTCCATGTATTAAAATTCCCAGAAAACTGTTGCTTCCTTTGAAAGCTTCCCATAATTCAGAAGTTGCCTTTCCCTGACTTCTATACTCACTTATTGAATTATTTTTCCATACTTTTGTTAGTTCTTTGAGAGTTTAACATAATCGCTTTTGATCATTTTAATCTTCTTCCCCCAACTGTTCCTTGATTACTCCCTTCTCTACCCACCCAACTTTGTTTCTTTCCTTTTTTCTTTTTTTTTTCTACCACTAGACCACCACGGATTTGTTTCTTTTCTTAAATTATCTATTAATTAATCTTTTAAGACCAAAACATGCTATCCACATTGTTTTGGATGTATTGTTTTCCCCAGGAGACTGGTCAACTTACCAGGGACTACATACAGTCTTAGAGAAACTATTCTCTCTATATCTAATATCTAAAATTACCAGGAGCTCCATAGTTTGGTGTGGGATAGTTTGGCCAGCTCTCCTCACTATACTAGTACTTCATTGGGTTGGGGCTTGCATAAATTTTGGGCATATTGTCAAAACTGCTGCGGGTGCATTTGCGCACTTGTCCTGATTTGTCCAGAAGTTGATGTTCCCCTATAGAAATATACACTTCTGGCTCTTACAGTCTTTCTGCCTCCCCTGACACAATGACCCTTGATCCTTGCAGCATGGGAGGAAGGTGTGGTATATATGTTTCCTTTAGGTTTGAAAATGCTGTGCTCTTATTTTCCACATGCTGGTCAGTTATATGTCATTTAGTTAATCACCATCTCCTACCAATAGAAGTTTCTCAGATGAGGGTTGAGAGATGCACTGATCCATGAGTATAAGGATGACTCTTTAATACTATGTCCACTTAACAGTCTAATAATAATAGGGTCTCTCACTGGGCCTCTGAATTGTCTAGTTGTATGTACTTAGCAAGTACAGCTGCCAGATACCTTGTAGAGCAATCAGAAAGTGGCTAATCTCATTATGATGGTTTTTGCCACTATTGGATCAGTGAGTATGTCTTGTTAGAGCATTCACAGGATTCATAGCTGGCTATAATTAATGATTACTAATAAATGATGATTACTTCAGTAGTTCATGCTACACTTTCCAGCATTATGAAAGCTAGCTAGTACACATGAATCTTCCAGATTTATACTAGCTTGATTTTGACATGTTCTATGACTCAAGGAAATGGTATCTTTGAAAACAGAATCTTGTTTTCAAGTTCTGTAGAGCAATCAAAATCATTAGCTATAGGCTATAATTTTGGGGGCTCTTGGAGAATTCACTAGCCAACAACTACGCAAGAAATATCCTATTGTTGGCACTGTTCTTTCATGGTTGTTGTTGTAGTTAGCTAGTCAGCTTGTTAGCCACTGGTGTCTTCTAGTGTCATTGTTGCCCTATTATAGAATAATTATATCTTAACTCCTCTACCTATTCTTTTTCTCCACTCCAATTTAACCTTTTATGTTATACGATCCCCTAGTTAATTATTTATAGAAATGACCTCCTTTTATCTTTTAATAATAAATACCTAGTATCCAAAATGTTTATAAATTATCTAGCCACTTGAAACAAAGACATATGAGTTAGGTATGATCTGCATTCTGTGTAGCCCAGGACTATGTTGAACCTATGTGAAAGGATCAACACATATTCTACAATGTCAGACAACCAGACAAAATGCCATCTCTCATGGAGCCCACAAAATAGCGGAAGAAGACTAATCAAAAGGTTGAGAGCAGAAGAATGAATAAGAATTTCCAAAGAGCCCTACTGAAGAAAAGAAACAGAATGGAATGACAGTGGGTAGAGTGAGGAAAACACTTCAAAGAGAAAAAAGAATCCAACCCTATGAAAATCTGGGGGCTGACAACTTCAGAAGGAGAACAGAACAAGGGCAAAGGCTGGGAGTAACCTGCAGGGATGAGCAGCACAGAGGCCAGGCAACACTGAAGCATGGCACAAGCATAGGCGCCTTGAGAAATTCAACTGCTGTAGCAAGGGGCTTTTGTTAGTGGTATCGAAAAGGAAAAGGAACGCAATCAGGGAGTAAATGATAAAGAAAGATTGGCAATCTGGGAATAGCGATGAATACGTGAGGCCAAGTTTAAAATGCTGGTGATTGATGACACTGCATACGTAAGTGAACAACACAGTGGACAAACCATGTGGCTGTATCCTCAGCTTCCACCAAACAGCTGTTCCTTTGCCTTCTGTCATGAATGTCTCCCCAGCTCATCCACTGATAAGGCTTTTTCTCTTCTCTTCTCTTTTTCTCTTTGTTCTCTTCTACTTCCAAGGGCCTTTGAGGTGTTTTTTTTTTTCTGGCTTATGGCCTCCCATTCAATTTGTCTTTCTTGCTCATAAGTATTTATTTGACCAACATCCACCACATCACTCATACAGCCAGTCACAATTCTGAGTACCTGAAGGACAACTAAAATGAATTGGCTCCTGTGTCCCAAGCCTTAAGGAACTTGCAAGCTGGGAGACTGATGGATGCCTGGTTGAATACAGTCTGTCCCACGTAAGGTGAGTGGGGTCCACAGAGAGACCGTCTCTGCTGTAGATCTTCCTTGCTCTGCCACCAGCAACCATAATATAGCAAGAGTCTCCTAGTAGTTCTGCTTTTAGCTATCTTCTCTGAAATCTGTTTCATCCTCTCCTTCAAAATTAATCTCCCTGAGTTACTGCTCTTGTAAATTTCTGAGCCAAAGTATGAATCCCCAAAGAGAAGCCAAATGTAGCATGAGGTCTTGGATAAGATAATATAAGAAGAAAGATATATCCATGGGGAAAAGAAAGACTATTAAAAACCAGAGTTCCCCAGACTAAGGGTGTTAAACCAGCACCCACTTCCTAGCCAGAATTGTTTTGTGCTGTGGTCACATTAGAGGCTCTTGAAAAAAGAGCAAGTTTTTGTAAGTCTAATATTTAATTAAACAACATTTAATATTAGTTTTTTTAAGCACCCACAATCATTTAGAACATTTATGGATGAGAAACAATAGGATGTTTTTAGTGGCATTGTTTGTAATAACAAAATACCTAACATAAACCAATGTGAAATGGTAAAATGTGCATCAAGTAAAGTGTCGGTGGAGACTGCTTTTCCATTTCCTGGATGCTCAGAAGTGAATAATCACACAGAAATTATACTAATTATAACATTGCTTGGCCAATGACTCAGGCACAGTTCTAGCTCGCTCTTACATCTTGAATTAACCTATTCTATTAATTTGTTTATTGCCAAAATGCTGTGGTTTACCATGTAAAGTTGCAGGCATCTGTGTCCTTTCGTGACTACAAGGTGTCCCCTTGACTCCTCCTACTCTCTCTCTATATCCCTTCCATCCTGACTATATTCTGCCCTGCCATAGGCTGAAGCAGCTTCCTTATTAACCAATGGTAATAAAACATATTCACAGCATACAGAAGGGAATCCCACATCATCTCCCCTTTTCTGTCTAAATAAAGATGAAGGTTTTAACTTTAACAGAGTAAAATTACATATAACAAAACAGGTATCAAGCAAGAATTACAGTTACAATATTTTTATGAGTCTAAAGTTTCACATAATTTATCATAATTAAGGAAAATAACTATAACTATTTAGCCTTCAACTCCATCAAAGACCCCTAGAAGCATATAATATTATCTAAGTAAACAGAAAGTACATTGTAAGCAACTTCCAAAACTCTAGAATTAACAGAGACATCTTGCTGCCTGGATAGTCACCCAAAGTTCTTTTATAACATTGGGGCATCCATCTTTAGCCTACAGGCCCATAGTATCTAGCAGACTTTTCCATGAAGTAAGAAATTTGAAAATCTGTTCTGCTTGTAACCTTGTAATGGCAAAGTTCATCAGTCACTTTGTTCTATGTCCGGCAGAATGTCTAGCAGTTTCCTCTGTGAAGCAGAAACTCTGAAAGAACATCCAATCTTTTGGAAAGTTCAGCAATCACTTTTCTTTGGGTCCTTCATGTCCAGTTCGTACAGCATACTGTAAAGCAGTCCAGGAAAGAGCAGTTTCTTGCCCAAATGACTAACCTTGTCACATTGAAGGCAAATTTCATAATGAGTTTCTTCAATGTCCATCAACCTCTCTGAAGTAATTGGTGCTGCCAGAAGCAAATATGTCTCACTGTCAAGAAAAGTCTAAGTTCTCGTTTGATCATATGCTCATTCAGTCTCAGTATAGATGGATTGGTGCGCTCCCATTAGTTCAGGCACACTGTCTCAGTAGGTGGACCAGCCCCTCAGGGTCCTAACTTCCTTACTCACCTTCTCCCACCTTCTGCTCTTCACCTGCACCTTGGGAGCTCAATGTGAATGCTCTGATGTGAATGTGGGTCTGTGTCTCTATCTCCAACCATCGGATGAAATTTCTATAATGGTGATCAAGATATAATGAGACAAGGCTAGTTCCAGCACCCTCTCCTCGGCTGCCCGAGTACCTAGCTGGGGACATGCCCGTGGACACCTGGGATCCCCTCCATGGCCAAGTATCTTGCCAACCCTAAAATGACTCCCTTAATGTAGATATCTTATTCCCTTCTCCAATGTCCACCTTTCCTCCATCTTCACCCTCCCACTCCCCCA